>APFE031709738.1:0-19309 GCA_000404065.3 Pinus taeda | reverse complement strand
TTTCTTTTCTCCTTATTCTTGCTTGCAGTGGGTTGGGATGATCCCCCAACTTCTAGATTTCCATTCTTTCCTCTAGCTTTTAGATGAGTAGCTTGTACAGATATCTCATCTATACTAGTGGGATTAAACATGAGGATAGTGTGCCTCATGTAGCTGTGTAGACCACCAATGTACTTCAACAGAGTCTCAGGTGATTCTAATGAGATTCCTAAAATCAATGCTCTCTTTCTAAATTCTTGAGTGTATCCTTGCACACTTTGCCCTTTCAACTGTCGAAGAGTTTGCCAACTCATTATGGCTTTCTGCATGTAGGCCAATGGATAGAACTGCTTTTTGATTGCAGAAACAAATTCACTCCAGACAGAGATAGTCTTACCATGCCTTTTCATGTCATCTTGGGTCCTGCCTTGCCACCAAACCAAGGCAGTGCCTCCAAGGCGTAGGCTTGCCAGTTGAATCTTACTCTTGTCTGAGTCGATATTCTGCACTCTGCAATAAACATCAATTTGTCTAATCCAATTGTCCATATTTTCTGCATTCAACTCTCCATCATATATAGGTAAATCAAATTTAACATATAGTTTGATCAAAGATGCTTTCTTTTTAGGGTTATCAAGAGGTGTGAGAAATCTTTCCTCTTTCCCTTTGCCTTTTGAGTGGTCATGGGAATGTGACTCATCGTCTCCTTTATCTTGCTTAGAGCCTAATGAATCTTCATCCTTATGTTTTCTAAATTCCCTATACATTTCTTCTACCATGGACTTTATGGCTAGGAAATTATCTATGAATTGAGGGTCTGGCCCCATAGAACCTTCCTCTGACATTGTCTTTCGAGGATAGACTCTCCCAATTTTAGGATTAGTTTCAACCAACTCTCCTTCTCCTAATTTGAGCTTTGATCTAGTTAGAATTCAACAGCTAAACCAACACAAGCTTGTCTAACCTTAATAGCCTAAAGCTCTGATACCACTTGATATGAAAATCACTCGTGAATGACCTCAATTAGTTAATTAATGAATGAAGGTATTACGGACTCATGTGTTGGTGTGTGTCTATGTTATTTTAGGCAACAGATCGATCAGATTGCAAAATACACAAACACTAGAAGAATGGAAAACAATAAGAGAAACACAGTAAGCAAATGCAAGAACACAACAAATTTAATAAGGAGTTCACCCTATTCTCTAGGGCTACATCTCGGGTCCAACTTTCAGTGGTGACCTTCCTTTATTATGTCTTTAAAGCAGAGATTTACAATGAGGAGCTCAATTTGAGTCTCCTGAAATAGATAATGCTTGGTAGGGTGATTCATGGATTCCTAAGCCACTAGAGTACACAGACTCTTTCCCCTTTCCAAGTCTTGACCTCTCCGGTCTTTAATGGGAGGAGCCCAATGTGGTGCTCAATTCCTGACAGATCCTCACAGGGATTTGCTTGAACCTCTCAACCCTTCTGTCTACTCGATGCTGCCTTAGGTCAGCTCGGCTTTCTATTTCTTGCTTATTGCTTCATTGTCTTTTCTTTTCTCTCGCTCTCTCTGTCTTCGTCTTCTCTCTTCTCTCTTCGTGTTATGTTCTCTATCTGTTCATGGCTTAAAGCCAATCTGTCCTTGACTGTTCGATTCCTCTTCCGCCCCTTCAATTTTCCTGCTACTGTTTCGTTTGGAGTTCCCTACCTCTGCGTCATCGCCATCATCCATAGGGAAGTGGCCACTTGTCCTCTCACGAACTGTGCTAGCTCTTCCTCGATGGTTCGGTAATTTAGTTACACTGTGGAATGACTCATCTGCCAACTCAGCGGTGAAATCATACTTTAGAATTTTACATGTTGTGGCTTAATTCCCCTGTCAAATCCAGTTTCTCCATCGGGCGCAATCTCTGCCATAAGATCTGGAGCTCCCAGATCATACAGTGTTTGCTCATTTCACGCGGTTGACTTGCTCGACCGTTAGTGCGCGATGAGAGGCAGTTTTCTCTCTCATCCGTCGGACACGTGTTGTGCACTGAATGGAATCGCTCGTTTTCAGCCAAATCCACTTTCCGCCCAAGGATGTCCCCGATATGCCTCTGGTTTTGGAGTGCAGGACCCGCCTTTCACCTTAGCACTTTCCCCACGGTTTCTTGGCTTCCCATGCGACCAAGCGCTCGAGGCCTTTCCTTCTCGAGGGGTTTTGCCCAGCGATGTGCGATGCTAATCGCGCATCAGAAATGACCTCAGTTTCCCGATCCGGGCTTCCCAACTACCAGTTTTGCCTCACGTGCGGTCTCCGTGGGCCTCGGTCAGCACGCTTTGATTGAGGTCCTCGTCGTTCCTTACTGGCTGCAAACTGCCACTATCCAAAGGTCTTCCTGATCGCTCTTTGTTCATAAATTTCTGAGGTCTGTCCTGATTTGATACAGTCATGGTACTTTGATAATTTGTCATGGATCCAATTCGGATCAACATGTTGGATGTTGTAAACAATTGTTTCTTTTTCTATCTATTCAACATTGCACTAATATCCATAAAATAATACTATATTTTGATTGTCTTTAAAAAATTCATTACAATTTTTTGAACAATTGGGCTAAATTTATAAGAATCTATAAGAAAGAGAAATAGTTTCTTTGTAAAACATTTTTGTTTTTGTTTTTGAGGAGTGGGTTTCATGAGATGAAAGAGTAAATCGTCCTATTGAACTCCCTCCATATGATTCCTATATAAATGATAAATAAATAGTCCAATTCAATTTCCTCCATATGATTTTTATATAGAAGTAAATAGTTCTATTAAATTTCTTCTATATGAATATCCCTATATAGATTTTAATACTAGTGAACCAATTTTTAACCAATGTTGCCTATGTCTACATGGAGTTCTAAACTAGTCTATAAAATTGATATAATAAGATGTTTGATGTGTGAGAAAGAAGTAAATAGTTCTATTAAATTTCTTGTGATGTGTGAGAAAGAAGTAAATAGCTCTATTAAATTTCTTGTGATGTGTGATAAAGAAGTAAATAGTTCTATTAGATTTCTTCTATATGAATATCCCTATATATTTTTTAATACTAGTGAACCAATTTTTAACCAATGTTTCCTATGTGTACTTGTTCAAGTGTACTTGGAGTTCTAATATAGTATATAAAATTGATACAATACGAGGTGTGATGTGTGAGAAATAGATGATTTTTTTTCCTACATTTTCATATGAAAAAAATGAGGTGTGATGTGTGACAAAGATGTAAATAGTTCTATTAAATTTCTTCTATATGAATATCCCTATATATATTTTAATACTAGTGAACCAATTTTTAACCAATGTTCCCTATGTGTACTTGTGTACTTGGAGTTCTAATCTAGCCTATAAAATTGATACAATAGGAGGTGTGAATAGTTCTATTAAATTTCTTCTATATGAATATCCCTATATATATTTTAATATTAGTGAACCAATTTTTAACCAATGTTGCCTATGTGTACTTGTTCAAGCATACTTGGAATTCTAATCTAGTCTATAAAATTGATACAGTATGAGGTGTGATGTGTGAGAAATAGATGATTTCTTTTTCTTTTTTTTCCTTCATTTTCATATGAAAACAATAGTTTAATTTATCTTGTCAATATTGAAAACTCAAAATGATTTCTTCTCTTTAGTGTGAGAAGAGTTATTAGGCCAATCCAACCATCCAATGGTGAATGAAGTCATGTGGTTAAGCCTTAGCTCAATTTTGGATATATAAGGAAGTGAGTGTTTAAGTATAGGTGTCAACCCCCAACTCACAAAGGCCTTAGTGCTTAGTACTCATACCCAAAGGTGAAAAAGGGGAAATTTGGGCATCCTATGATTCATTTATGTAACAAATCATTCATGATTATAAAGACTTAGATATGTGATACACAACAAGAATTAGTTAAGCCTATGGTCTCGGTGTTTGGTCCCAAGATAGGGTGTTGAAGGTAAATGAAGACAAATGGAGACAAAATAGGACAAGTGCCAAGAAAGGGGGTTAAAGTGGTCTAGGGCCAAATATAAATACAAATGTAGTTAAATAGTTTCTAGAGGTGCAGTGTAACACCCAACCAAGTTATGTAAATATTGTTATTTACTTCATTATGAAAACTCAATCATTTCCTAGGATAATTAAAAGCAAGAACAAGAATTAGAGAGGTTAGTTATGATTTATTTGCTTAAATATTTGTTAGTTATGATTTACAACTTTTTTCACTTAAATATTATTATAATTTTACATCAATTAAAAAAATATATTATATTTAACTTTTTAATATTTCAATACTTATCTTATAAATTTTTTAAAACAATATTTAAAATTACCAATGTGATTCATGATAATTGTCAAAATACTTGTTTTAGGGATTCCCACATCCCATGTCATTTTCTTGGTATCATCTTAGTCGATATTAGCACATTTTTTGAAGCAATTGTGTTTGTGTTCATTATGCATCCCTTTGATGTTGGTGACCGATGCATTGTTAATGGTGATGACTTGAGGGAAGAAGGTTGCTAGTAGCCAGCATTGTCATTGTTTATTTTGCCACAATCATTTTTCTTTATGGTCACATTGCAAATAAACAAATCTTTCCCAATTTGGTTTCTGCTATGAGTACTCCATACTCTATTTTGTCGCAGATGAGTGTAGAAGAAATGAACATTCTCACAAAAAATTTATCCAAACTCAGCACTAGCAAAGGAAAAATATATAACAACATTCAATACATCATTTTCAAGTTAAACTATAATGACCACTGAGAACTTATTTTTTCTATGCAATATTTGATACAATTATTAGTTTATAGCTAATTATGGAAAAAGAATTTTTCTTTGAGCTTGATCCTCTTAATTGCTTTTGACGGTTCATTAGTACCATTCCATAACATTCCGCTCCAAGCGTTCATTAAATGTTCCTGCAATTAAAAAACAACGAAGAATATAAATAAATTGGCATAAAATATACGCACTGAACGCTCTTGCAGCAGATAAACACTATATAGCAAATTAGCAGACAATACAAGCACTACGTGTTCCTGCGGTTGAAATACAGTGAAGAATGTACAATAAGTCAGCGTTGTAGTATGAAAAAATAAAATTAACCAGGAAATAAATTTGAGTTACTAAATTTTATAATGGTATATTTATAAAAAATGGTGTAGATTATTGATTTGATTTGATTTGATTTTTTTTATTATTATTATTATTGATATGTTGATGTAATTAAGGCAATGTTAAGTTGTTATTGGAGTACACTTTATTTTATCCATTTTTTCTTAAATAATTATTGAAGCATAATGAAATCTTTTTCCACACCTCTTTATTATATATAATGGTTATAGTTTGATTTTCTAAAGTTTAATGGTTATAGTGTTTTTAAATAATTATTGAATGCGAAGGTGTGGAGGAAGCACAATGAAGGCTTCCTCCACACTCTGCACAATGGTTATAGATTGTATTTATAGTTTCTACCGACATGCCCACATTAAAGACATGACTTCCCTTATTCAATCTCTTTCCATCGGACTTATTTACATTGCTGGCAAAAAAATACCCATGGCAATCTAGTATCCGCAGAAGCAAACAACATGGAAAATGACAATTGAGATGCTATATGTCACGCCCCCAATCTTTTTTTTTCTTATTGGGCGGGTGCGGCACCACCGTACGCTCTAATAGAGCGTATATGGACTACGCCTTCACGATACTTAATTCCGCTTCACCGAATAAGTATAACCGTAAATCTTTATAACCGAACTATAAACATTATAATTCCACAATCAATTATAACTTCTCGTTCAATTATAATCAATTAACTTCATAACTGTATTAAAATCCTTAACCAATATAATTATCATGCAATGTAAAACCGAACTCAAGACATTGACATATAATTATTTTGGGAGGGGCAACTCCCGAACGAGTTCACCCACAATTCTTTATTATCTTTTTAAAGTTTACAACATACGTGCGCCCATGGCCTGCACGATAGTTCAGTTTACAACAGGCTTAGAACAACCTTTTAACATATGCCATCCCTTATGACTAAGTGCGCATCCTCACCATGCGACTTCGTGCCAAGACCGGCATAATCTGCGGTCCTCGACCTTATCGTTCGACCCCTCTATACCGTCTGTCAAACCTGAGCTGCGTCCTTACATTCTGCGCCAAAGATCTGCGCACAATTGAACTGCGCTCCTCTTGTTTGATGGAGACTTGAGTTGATCGATTGCTTCCTGTCCAAATGGCCTCAACGCTCCGCCTATATATAGGCTTCCACCGCCATTCGGATGGGGGTGTCGGTTGTAAAGCCGACCCCAATAATACAACATCCGCCCTTTCTTACTAACAAAGCCGACGTATGTTTTTGTGTGAACCGTCGTGTCTCCCCGTTTGGCGGGTCGGCCTTTGTAACACAAAGCCGCCCACGCCAAAGGGTATATCCCTTTCGGCCTCACTCGTGCTTGCCCGCTCGTAACCCGTGTGTGTGACATCCTCCTTGCTGGACCGCGCTGCCTCTTCGCCCACCTTCGTGTTTGCTACCTCCGCGTCCGTTTGATGCCGCCATACCCGTGTCCGTTCGGGTGCACCTCGTGCGCCTTTCCTCCACCAACGCCATACTAATCTGCACGACGTAGCCCGAGCGGGTGGGCGCACCTTCGTGCGGCCCTCCGCCCATTTGTTCGAATGCCCGACTGTCGAATTTTCATACGCTTGCCCGAACTGCTCACGTACCGAACCGTCTTCACGTCGAACTGTTCTACCACCGAACTGCTGCACACCGAACCGCTCGCCCGTCGAACTGTTTGTCTGCACGCTGAACTGCTGCATGCCAAACTGTTCACCCGTCGAACTTGTTGTCTGCACGCCGAACTGTGTAACCGGGTGTGCGCCCAGCGCACTACCCATACCCAATTCCGCCACAGGTTGTTCCGCCCGCGGGTGCTTCGTTTGGTCACCGGGTAGACGGGTGTGCCTTGCCCGACCTGTGCCGAATCCCAAACTCATTTCACCCATGGTACCCGTGTGTGTTCAGAACCGCTGTCTCGCTTTATGTTGATGTCTTCATTCAGGGCGTCCGCCCCTCGGGCGCGGGTCGCCCGCCCGTTGTGTGCAGAGCCCCTTTGTCAACCATCAACCTGTCCGCCATATGGTCGTGTAGCCTCGCCCGGTGCCCGTTTGCTGCGCCCGGGTCGTGCACACTGCCGGGTGAAGGCACACTCGCCCGTCGTGCAGGTCGCCCGCCCATCATGCGGAGTGCCCGATTCCTCAGGGCATGACACCCTCCTCCACCCTAAGACGTTGTCGTCCCGACAACATTTCATCCCGGTGGCTTCCCATCGAAATCATCAGCAACCATAATGTAGACTCATCATCAACGATCCTGCCTCCATCCAGTCACCAAACTGCATATGTAAATGATCAAGTGTCACACATCTCGACTATGTGCCCACACTTACTTTACGCTCCCCTGCCCAGGTTCATGGAAACCCCATCTTGCTGCTGCATGCTGGGATCATCATACCTGCCCAATCAACCTGAGGGCTCACTGCCTTGAGCAGTCAACAATGAGGCCATCCTCCATATCATCTAAGAAGATAGGAAGGCCAGGAAGTTTCCTCCCTGACTCTCGTCTGCCCATGTGTCGGATTGATGCTGTGTCCTTAAGCATTTATGCACAACTTCAATCTCTTCCTCTTGAGCAGCAGTGGCCACTTTTGGTTTAGAAGGGCAGTTCTTAACCGTGTGTGGTCCCGCACATAACCAACACTTCAAAGGTTTCTTCCTCCTCTCCCTATTGAGGTACCCTGCTTCGTCTTGTTTGTCCGGAAAACTCGGCCTTGGATCGACTTGCTTTGTCTCAAGCTTCCCTTCTACCGCGTTCTGTTCAAATGTATTGCCAAATGATTCATCGACCAAGTCCTTGGAGCTAAACTTCCGGAGGTCCATAGGGTGTTCACGGTAGTGAGCTTCCAACTTTTCGATATAGTCGAGCTCTTCTTGCTCAATTACGATTACCTTCTTGCCAAGGAGTTTTCTCTTTATTTCTTCCTCGATTTGCTTGATCCTCATTTCCACTTTAGACCTTTCCTTCCTCAGCCGAGCTCTTTCATCGAAGAGCTCTTGGAGACCCAATCTATTTTGGTGGATCTCTTCATCAACCTCATCGAGTTCAACACTTGCTGTACTTTCGCATTGACTTCTGAGTTCTTCCAGCTCTTTCCTAAGTTCCGAGCAGCCCTCCCGGATCTTCATATTTTCGGCCTGCATCGCAACCCAGTTAGAGCTCCACCTACCCATGTGCTCGAATACTTCATACCGGAGTGCTTTGACTGCGCTGTGGTCACCGTCGTCCACCACCTCGCCTCTGTCAATCCTCTCCATACTTTCGTGCAGATTCACCTTCAATTTTCACTTGGATGTCCAAGTTTCCACGAACAACCTGCTCAACCAGCTCTCAACCGAGCTCTGATACCAACTGTCACGCCCCCAATATTTTTTTTTCTTATTGGGTGGGTGCGGCACCACCGTACGCTCTAATAGAGCGTATATGGACTACGCCTTCACGATACTTAATTCCGCTTCACCGAATAAGTATAACCGTAAATCTTTATAACCGAACTATAAACATTATAATTCCACAATTAATTATAACTTCCCGTTCAATTATAATCAATTAACTTCATAACTGTATTAAAATCCTTAACCAATATAATTATCATGCAATGTAAAACTGAACTCAAGACATTGACATATAATTATTTTGGGAGGGGCAACTCCCAAACGAGTTCGCCCACAATTCTTTATTATCTTTTCAAAGTTTACAACATACGTGCGCCCACGGCCTGCACGATAGTTCAGTTTACAACAGGCTTAGAACAACCTTTTAACATATGCCGTCCCTTATGACTAAGTGCACATCCTCACCATGCGACTTCGTGCCAAGACCGACATAATCTGCGGTCCTCGACCTTATCGTTCGACCCCTCTATACCGTCTGTCAAACCCGAGCTGCGTCCTTACATTCTACGCCAAAGATCTGCGCACAATTAAACTGCGCTCCTCTTGTTTGATGGAGACTTGAGTTGATCGATTGCTTCCTATCCAAATGGCCTCAACGCTCCGCCTATATATAGGCTTCCACCGCCATTCGGATGGGGGTGTCGGTTGTAAAGCCGACCCCAATAATACAACATCCGCCCCTTCTTACTAACAAAGCCGACGTATGTTTTTGTGTGAACCGTCGTGTCTCCCCGTTTGGCGGGTCGGCCTTTGTAACACAAAGCCGCCCACGCTAAAGGGTATATCCCTTTCGGCCTCACTTGTGCTTGCCCGCTCGTAACCCGTGTGTGTGACATCCTCCTTGCTGGACTGCGCTGCCTCTTCGCCCACCTTCGTGTTTGCTGCCTCCGCGTCCGTTTGATGCCGCCATACCCGTGTCCATTCGGGTGCACCTCGTGTGCCTTTCCTCCGCCAATGCCATACCAATCTGCACGACGTAGCCCGGGCGGGTGGGCGCACCTTCGTGCGGCCCTCCACCCATTCGTTCGAACGCCCGACTGTCGAACTGTCATACGCTTGCCCGAACTGCTTACGTACCGAACCGTTTTCACATCGAACTATTCTACCACCGAACCGCTCGCTCGTCGAACTGTTTGTCTGCACGCCGAACTGCTGCACGCCAAACTGTTCACCCGTTGAACTTGTTTTCTGCATGCCGAACTATGTAACCAGGTGTGCGCCCAGCGCACTACCCATACCCGATTCTGCCACAGGTTGTTCTGCCCGCGGGTGCTTTGTTTGGTCACCGGGTAGACGGGTGCGCCTTGCCCGACCTGTGCCGAATCCCAAACTCATTTCACCCATGGTACCCGTGTGTGTTCAGAACCGCTGTCTCGCTTTATGTTGATGTCTTCGTTCAGGGCGTCCGCCCCTTGGGCGTGGGTCGCCCGCCCGTTGTGCGCGGAGCCCCTTTGTCAACCATCAACCTGTCCGCCATATGGTCGTGTAGCCTCGCCCAGTGCCCGTTTGCTGCGCCCGGGTCGTGCACACTGCCGGGTGAAGGCACACTCGCCCGTCGTGTGGGTCGCCCGCCTGTCGTGCGGAGCGCCCGATTCCTCAGGGCATGACACTATACCTCCCATGACTGAAAAGTGCAGTGAATACAAGAGTATTGTTTTCTTGTAAGGGAAATTCTAAGTGATTAGTAGAGGATGGAAGGAGATGTTGGGTCAATTCAAAATAAGTGTGGAATTTTTTTATCCAAATTTGGGTATGTCGAGCAGACTAGAAGACTTGTGGAGTTCACGGAATCTCTCAGTGCGTCTGTGTTTGTTGTCTTCCCGAGACAATTATATGTGTTCTATAGACAAATAATGATGAAGTATAATGGTGATAGATTAGAATAGTAACCACTTGTAGTTTCAATGCATGCATCGTGAGTGAGAATTAGTCATCATATTGCAATTGGATTGTGGAAATGGTTTTTGATAATGTTTTTGCTTTTGCCATGAGTTAACATGTTGGCATTTGAAACCCTTGACCAACATCGCAACATCGTGCACAAAGGGGGAGTGTGGAGGTGCAGAGAAAGCACAATGAAAACTTCCTCCACACCTCCGCACTCCAAACTTTCTCTGCACCTCCTTGATGCCATGCATATCCATTTTTCTTTTAAGGTAAGGAAATATGAATCAATACGACTTTGGGTGTTTCTTTGTATAAAGTCGATCCACTTTGTACACAAGTGTATTGCTAACAATGGTAGTTGTGCCTTAATTGTGTAGAGGCGTGTAAGAAAGTGTCATCATTATGTGGAGGTGCATAGGAAGCTTCCTTTGTAGTTTGCACAACGTAGCCATTATTAACTTTATATGGCCCTTGTCTCCATGATCAACTTAGTTGTTGGTCTATCATCCTCCTCATTATATTCCTCTAGGAATCGATAAAACTTTGTCGGAATATGTCTAGTATTATTCTAATTTGTGCTTTTCTGGAAAATATGAAATATGCACCTTCACTCAAGTTAAGCTTTTTGTATCTCAAGGATTCCCACAACAAGACTAATTTAGTAAAGTATATGATGTCGTTAACTTCAGACTCCTAGATGGATCATGTTTCTTATGGAGTATTATTTGGAGTTAATTTTATAAAAGTTTCCTACATCATCTCACTATGATTCAGGCCATCACCGATATGCTTGTGGATGCACCTATTCCAAAACCCAACTTAATAAAAGCCATTCTAGTCTTATTTATCTAATTTAAATGCATAACTGACAAAGCCAGTAATAAAGATTGGAAATGGGAATATATTCTTTTATCTCCGCTCCCTAATAAATTTGTCAAGTGCCATATGTGGAAGTAAAGAAAGATGGTCCTTAGAGCTCATTTAGACCTTGCGTGCTTTCATCACAACTCATTGTTTTGACTGACTCTTCTAGGTTTTTGCAGGGACAAATACCTTTAGAGATAATATATTGATTAAAAAAAACGAACTCAAAAAGAGTAGGTTGGGTCAATCCATAGTTTACCATTCTTAATTATCAAGTGTAGATCTTAAGAATATGATCCATTGTGTGCCCGACTGAACCCATTATTATATTCTAATTCCTTTTCCAGTATTAAATGAAAATAATAATCATAACCAACACCAAAGAAATCAATTAACGTTGAAAATCCAAATCATTCCACAATTCCAAATAAGGAGTTCAAAATGCAAATAATTCCATAGCCTTAAATGCATGAATGAATCAAATGATTTTTCAAAGGGGTTTCGAGGCCGAGAACATTTCTTTCATGGTCCCATCACTACCCACCATCTATTTAGGAAAAATATTAAATATTTTATTTTATTGGGTACTAAAGGAATAAATTCAAATGTTTTTGCGAAGGTGTAGGAGTGGAGAGAAAATACAATGAAATCTTCTTCCACACTCTACATAATGATTATAGTTTAATTGTCATCCAAAGCAATAATTGTCAACGGAAAAGGGACAAATAACTGAAGTGTTAACTCGTAATGTTAAACTTCGAGATAAACCTGAGAATTTTAGTCTAGGTAAGTTTATAGTCAAATTAATGAAGAATAGAGTAGAAAGAGATAATTTAATCTTAAATGACGTGGGTTTGGTTTTAAATCTAAATAAAGGACAAAGGTTTACCTGATATGGTCAAGTTTGAATTTAAATGACCTAGTCTCAAGCTTAACCGATGAAAATATTAGTTTGATTTGTGCACATTTGGAATTAAAACTAAAGGAATGTTATTGATTGGATTCAACGATAGCTTGTCTATGATGCACATATTAGCTAGCAGGAGGTGACTATAACAACCCCGAGTTAAAAGTTCATGTAATAAAGAATAATAAATGCAAAATAAGACCAAGGTCATGGGACACATATTCCACGTTGAATGTTAGGCAAAACATCCTAGTGGGTGTTATTTTTGGTTTATTTATGGCTAATGAAATTGGAAATGGAAAAGAGGCATTTATTTAGGAAAATAAAGGAAAAAATAGACAAAAATGAAGAAAATAAAGGGCTCAATGATAAAAAGGCTTATGAGGATCAGTTCATAGTTTTTTTCCAATTTGGCTTTGGAATTATTTTCAGAGAGGGAAGAGTACTAAGAGGAGAAATAGAGTAAGGAAATGAAGGAAAAGGAAGGAAAGGGAAGGAAAAGGAAATCAAAGGAGAAGCAAAGAAATCAGAGAACAAGCAACAAAGGTTGGATGAATTCACTTCAATAGGAAGATATTGCAAGTAATATGTTGCATGTGTTATTTCCTAGTTGAAGTGTGAATGTATGGTACATGCATTTATTCATTTACTATCATTGGCATGGGTTTTGCCTGGTTTGATAGGGGTTTCAGCCTTACCTTGTCATTTCCTAGATACCCATGGTGTGATGGGATTCTTGTCTTGGTTGATATTTTGATTGCTAGAAGGTTTTGGAACCGAGTGAGGTAGTTTCAAGAAAATTCCCAAGGGTTGGTGGTGTAGGTGGTTATTCTTAGGGAATCCCTTGATAGGCAGGTGGAGATAGGAAAATTCGTCAAGGTATTGATGAAGAAACTCTGAGGCATCCAAGTTTGTTTTTAGATTCGTGATCTCTTGGCTAATTTTTGCGAGATCTCAGTAGCCTGAGGGTGGAGATGGTTTAATATTCGGGAAGCTCTAGTTTTTTATATATTGAGATCCCACATTCATGATTGAAATATGACCGAGGGTGATTGGCTAAAAGAAAGATTTGGTTCAGCCCAATCTATGGTTAGGTGGTATGTGGAAGTCCATGACCTGGTTGGATTTTCCATAAGCTAATAAGATATTTTTTCCTATTGTATTCTAGAAGAATTTATACGTGTTGTTATGGTGATTTGATGGTTGTTCTGTTATGGTTAATAATATGGTTATATGTTGGTTATAAGCATGGATCTGTAATGTGCTCTAGCTATGAATTTGTTCAAGATTTGATAATTATTTGATGGTTAATGAATGCATGGGCTAACAAGTGTTATTGAAGCTATTATGAGAGAGAATCAGACCTTCTCGGTGATTCTCAGATAAGTTTGAGACTCCTATGATCATATATGCATTAATGATCTGTAGCTTAAATTTTCATTGTATGTTTGACGAAATGGTTGTCAAGGTTAGGCTTGGTTAGGTCAATTTCTTGTTCAAGTTTTGTATGAATAACATTGTCAATATGTAATTTATCATTATGTGAAGTTAAAGACAGTTCCGTGCAATGGTTTGGAGGCTAGCGTAGAAATGTGGCTTAGACCTTGGGACCTCACCCTCTATACTAGATAATTTGGATTGCAATCGCATTGAGGTAGTTTTGTGCATGTGTTTGGAGGGCCATAATTGCACCCTTGCATGCTTGTACATGTGGTTGGGAGTATAAGTCAGTGAAAAGGAGCCCCAACTCAGGGTTTGGTCACCTTGGGTTGTTCTTTGGCCCTTAAGTGTCCTACAAGCCCTCTAGGATGTTAAATGGGTGGTCAGAAAGTCTTAGTTATAGGCCCCACTTTCCTAATGGGAGCTAGGAGTTCAGGTCAAGTCATAGTGGCACTCTACTTCACATTTACCTAGAGGGCTTGTAAAAGCGGGTAAATGTGAGGAGGGGGTGTTACATATTGTTATCATAGCATAGTTCAAATACTTGGACCAGATGGGCTAGATACATGTTTTTATGCATGCATTGTCATGATTATGGTTGTCATGCATGAGGTCAATGTATGCAATTAGTGTTATCATGCATGATGCCAATATATTGAGATGATTATGTGTTATATACGTATCATGCTAATTTGGATTGATTTTGAAAATGAGATATCCTCCCATGAACTTCACTAAGGTATGTTTGATTATGTTTATATTTGGTGGTCTGACATGGTAATTTTGCTGGAAGAAGAAGAGGATTGGAGATAACTAGCAGAATGGTGGTTTACAGTTCACATGACTCTCCTTATAAATTATATG
This sequence comes from Pinus taeda, assembly GCA_000404065.3. Taxonomy (NCBI): domain Eukaryota; kingdom Viridiplantae; phylum Streptophyta; class Pinopsida; order Pinales; family Pinaceae; genus Pinus; species Pinus taeda. Next base: position 4,836 of record APFE031709738.1, on the reverse strand, counting down.
TGTAGCTAAGAGATGAGTACTCCCTTGACATAACACACACCTAGAGAAGTCTAAAGGCAGAAATGAGAAGTTTCAAGGTAGATGATGATAAGATCATTCAATTGTAACAAATACTTGTCAGGGCATAGGGAAAAAAAGCAAAAGTCAATGCAGTTATCCTTCAAAGTTTGTCATATTTACAAAGATAGGGACAACCACAAATCAGGTATGGACAGCAGGATATGACTAATGCGGCATATGATAGTAGGTCTCATGGAGGGCATAGGTTAGATAAGGATGACATAGTTAGAGATGGTAGGTTCTTGGATACACCTGATAGGAGAGGTAGTGGTTACGAGTTCTATTATAGTTCTGGTTCAGACATGTATCATGGTCATCATCACTATCATCCTTATAGGAGGAGTGAGAGGGAATATTTTCCGGATTATTTAAAGAAATCTAAGCCTCCTAAATTCGATGGAGATTTGAAGAAACTAGAAGATGCAAAGGCATGGTTTCTTGGGATGAATAAGTTCTTTGGATTGCATGATTTTACGGAGAACATGAAAGCCAAGATAGTTATTTTCAGTCTCAAGGGAATGAAAGACATCACTATCATTCTTATAGGAGGAGTGGGAGGGAATATTTTATGGATTATTTAAATAAATCCAAGCCTCCTATATTTGACGAAGAGTTGAAGAAACCAGAAGATGGAAAGGCATGGTTTCTTGGGATGAATAAGTTCTTTGGGTTGCATGATTTTATGGAGAACATGAAAGCCATGATAGTTATTTTCAGTCTCAAGGAAAAGACAAACATATGGTGGGAAAATGTTAAGCATGTCAAGGGCATGAGGACAAAGAAGTTAAGTTGGCATGAATTCAAGAGACTTTTCAGAAAGAAGTACTTGTCTAAGAGGTACTATGATGGAAATGCCAAGGAGTTATATGAGTTGAAGTTGGGATCTCTCACAAACGAGGATTATATCACTAAGTTCCTGAAGTTTTTGAGGTATGTACCTTACCTTAAGGATGAGAAGAAAAAAGTTTAGAGATTTATCAATGGACTACCATTATCATTCAAGGATTGAATTGAGTATGGGCCTCACTCATTGAAGGAATTCATTGGGAAGTTGAAGCATTTTTATGAGAAATCTAAGCGTAAGTCCAAGCCTAAGTAATATTGGAAAGGGAATGACAAGATTAAAGGAAAGTGACCATCAAAGTGAGCAAGACCTCAGGATGCAGGTGAGAAGGAAAATGTTGCTCCTTACAAGAAGTTTAATGTGGTAGAGAAGGGACATGGGCCTTAGCCTAGAGAGAAACAGAATAAGGGTAGTGGCAGAGAAACATTGTAGTGTTTCTTTTGTGGAAAAGATCATTGCAAGAAGGATTTCCCATTGTATCATGGTGGAAAGCCTCATATATACAGTTCTCAGGATGCGCAAACAATTAGAGATGTGGGCTAGAGAATTCCTCAAATCTATGTAGCATTTGATAACAAGCAGGAAGATCACTAGGCATCCATCACTGAGATTGAAGGTAAGCTTTGTGATCAATTTTTTTCCCTTTTGATTGACCTTGGATCTAATTATAGTTATATTAATCCTGACCTAGTGGATAAGTTTGATTTTAGAAAAGAAATGCATGCAGAGTCTTAGTTGGTGTAGTTGGCTATAGGCACTACGAAAAGAGTTCATCATTGGGTAAGATATTTTGTATTTGAGTTGAATGGTATGCCTACATCAGTGAATCTAAATGTGATTCGATTAGAATCATACAACATTCTTTTGGGTATGGATTGGTTGTACCTTCACAGGACTAAGGTGTATCATTATGAGAAGGCTATTGAGTGCTTGGATGATGATGGAGAGAAGAGAATCTTGTAGGGGAAGAAGAAGCCTACATTGGTGAGAATGGTTACAAATATGTAGGCTAAGTGCAGTTGTCGGAAAGGGTGTGTATTTTTCACAGTGCCCGTTTTTAGTGACAAGGGGAATGATATTGAGAATGTTTAAGTCTAGAAGAGGTATCTGGTTTTGCAACAGTTTCAGGATGTATTTCTAGCAAAAATTTTAGAGTTGCCTCCTGATAGGGAAGTGGATTTCTCTATTGAGTTGGTATCACGAGCAGCGCCAGCATCAAAGGAACCTTACAGAATGAGCACTCCAGAGTTAGTGGAATTGAAGTTGCATTTGAAGGAAATTCTTAACAAGGGATACATTAGGCCAAGTTGTCCACCTCGGGGGTGCACTAGTATTGTTTTTGAAGAAGAAGGATGGTACTCTTAGGTTGTGCACTGATTACAAGAAATTGAAAAAGGTGATGATCAAGAACGGGCATTATTTTCCACGGATTGATGACATATTCAATCAGTTGAAGGGAGCAGCAATGTTCTCGAAAATTGATTTGAGATCATAATATCATGAGGTACACCTCAAAGAAGAGAGCATTTACAAGACTGTTTTCCAAACCAGATATGGGCATTATGAGTTTGTTGTGGTTCCTTTTGGTTTGACTAATGTTATAGCTACTTTCATGTGTTTGATGAATAGTTTTTTGTGTCCTTATCTGGACAAGATTTTAATATTATTCATTGACAATATATTGATATATTCTAACAATGAGGAAGAGAATGAAAAACAATTTGCTGCATTGTTAATATTGTTGAAAGAGAGAATCAGATGTATGTCAAGCTTAGTAAGTGTAGTTTATTTAAGAAAAAAGTTCATTACTTAGGGCATGTTGTTTCCAAGGAAGGCATAACAATTGATCCAGAAAATATCAGTGCTATCATGGAATGGGCATCTCCTAGGAATGTGGATGAAGTCAGATCATTCATGGGATTAGCAAGTTATTACAAGTGGTTCATGAGGAACTTCTCATAGATTTCCTATACTATTACATCATTGCAAAGAAAAGGAAAGGAGTTAAAATGGATAGAGAAACGTGAATCCAGTTTTGAGCAGTTGAAGCAGTTGCTTACAAACACTCTAGATCTAAATATTGCAAATCTAGAGATAAAGAGTTTGTGGTGTATATAGATGCTTGCAACAAAGGAATTGGTGGATTTCTAATGCAGGAGGGACTGGTGGAATGCTATGAGTCAATGAAACTAAATGAGCACGAGAAGAATTATTTGACTCATGATCTTGAGTTGCGAGTGATCATTCATGCATTGAAGATGTGGAGGCACTACCTTCTTGGCAGGAGGTTTTTTCTATGAGTGATCACACTGGGCTGAGATACTTGTTTGACCAACCTAATCTGAATTTCAGGAAAGCTAGATGGCTAGCCATGCTTAATGAGTTTTACTTTAAGATCAAGTACATTAAGGGTAAGGATAAAAGGGTTGTAGATGCCCTTAGCATACGAGTGTAGGTAAATGACATTACGGTTATGAGTTCATATGAGACAAATTTGCAGGAGTGGATCTTGCAAGCAGGGGAGCAGGATGACAGGTATAAGAAACTAAAGAATAGGTTACAATAGCAGAATGTAGGTGATCAGGATGTGGATTATCATCTCATAGTATATGGTTTAGTGATATTTAGGGAGAGGATCTATGTGTCAGATAGTGTTGGTAGAAAATTGTAAAATATAGAGACCCTGGGTTCAGACGCTGGGGCCAAAACAATATTTTTGTAGTCTATCGTAATACTGACATTTTCACCTTACTCAAGAGAAGTAAGGCTTCTCAGCTGAGGTGTGACATGACCTTACTAGGATCGGAACTAGAATGAGGGATCAAGGAGAGTTGCGCAATGATTATCATTTGCATCTGCTCTATAAAATCATAGAATCTAACGTATAACCAACACAAAGTTTGACTTGCAACACATCCAAGGGAACATTTGAAATCCACATTCATGCATAAGAAATTTTTAAAGAGGCCCATGCAAACAAACACATTATGAACCATAGAATAGCCTTATAACTCCTTTCCATTAAACTTAAGACATCATTACATTTTGGCATTGTGTCCCTTTAGGTAGGAACAAAAGAATCATCATACAATGTAGCTCAGAAATGGATAAAGAAGAAATAGATAAAAAAAGAATAGGGACAAGTCCAAGAGACTCAACGACAACATATCATTGCATGAGCTTCACCTCTTCTTCTTATTGTCTTCTCCTTTGGATTTTATAAACTTTGCTTGCTTGAATTGAGAGTATTTTCCTCAGATGAAATGCACTTTCCTCCTTGGCATCTTCTATGACTTGGCTAGGACTGCTCCATCTCTCCTTGATGACCTTTGTGACTCGGGTGCACTTGCATGTCCCCATAATTTCCACTTTCCAACTTCAGTGTCTACCAACTCCTAGAAATTTTTTTCTCTTTACCTCGGTTGTTTCCTTCGCAACTACCCTTCAGTCAGACTTGGTCAAAATGTGTCAAAAATTTTGTGCCCCAAAATGAAGGACCGAATAGGCCCTGACCACAATCGATTGACTCATCCCCAATTCAATCTTTGGCTAATGATGTTATTTCTTCTTGTTGTTGCTAGGTGTTGCGGAGGTAAATCCCCTCTGCGGACAGAGGTGGATCCCACTAGCCCCAAAAGGGGTCTAGCAACAATCAATCACGCTGCATGCAAGCTTCTAGCTATATAATTTAAAAGTCGATCTAGGAGACCAACCTGGGATTCAATGCTTGTTTGTTGTGGGGGGAAGTGTCGCTCCTATCCTCTATCTCCAGCCAGTCGCTATCCGCTCATAGATACCTGCACAAGTGAAGAATAAACCACAACAAGCATAAAATCCAAAAAACATACAGCTATGTACCAGTCAAGCAAGATACAATTCACATATCACCGATGTAACACATGAATGAAACCATAATGACAGTCGCTTTGCAT
>APFE031709732.1:0-10597 GCA_000404065.3 Pinus taeda | reverse complement strand
TGAAGATGCTTTGAAATCTAACGATGGATCAAATCTCTTACAATATATGGTTCAATGATCTAATGATAAAATCTTCAAGCTATCACCATAAATATAATTTGTGAGAATTTCTAATTAAATCGACAAAATAATAATCATGGAAATAACACTAAACACTATGCATTCTATTCAAATTCAAAAATGTTATGTAAATGAAATTAACAGTATACCAATCCACGCAGGGCCCGTCCACGCTTCAATGGCACACTGAAGTAAACTCAAGCAATGAGAGTATTAACGCATAAACACTGCTGTAGTAAAATCGTAACCATATTTAAGTGCTGAAGATTGCAATCACATACAAGAGTTCTGTTCTCAAACAATACCCAGAGATAATAATCATAACTGTCCTTGAAAACAAAATAATACACAGTCTTTATCTGCTTGTCCCTATCTGAATCGAATGTACATTCATTAAGCAAATGTTTCTGCTTTTACAATGGAGTGATTTTTGGTCATTTCTAATCTAAACTGATTTCGAAAAAAACAAAACGAGCTTTTGATTTGTTGTAGAATCGATTTTTCACCATGCATGTACATTCCAGGTCTTGTTCCTATCCATTGCTTTGGCTTGCCTATCATGCCACGTGTCAGATGATAAACCATTTATAGGATGTTATGACTTCCTGTAATCTTTTTTGTTTGAAAATTCCTAATTTCTAACATAAAAATTCATAAATTAACTTTAATGTAAACTAACAACTATAATGCTATTAATTAATCAATTTCGATGGATATAAGGGGTCTATGGAGGAAAAATATAGACAAATGATGTTGTTTCTAGAAGAAAAAGATGGTAATGGAATGGTACCAACACCACTTATGCAGATTTAAAAGATGCATTTGTAACAATGATATAAGTGTTTTTTATGTAATCACATGATATTTATGCAACCTTTCTACTACTTACCCATCTACTTACCCTACCATTTTTCTTCACTTTATTTGGGTGCATTTAGGCTAGAAAACCCTTATCAATATATTATTTTCTTTACATAGCAATTACCTAAATCTAACCTTATATCATCCAAGGGCTCAGATTAAACTGATGAGCTCCTTTTATTCATTCTACCTATCTAATGATCTGCCAAGATTACACTATTTGGTCAGATTTTATTCTCTAACTGTAAACATAAAATTTAAAACATGAAATAGCCAAATTTAAACATTTTGACTATCATGGATAGTGGCATGAGTAACAAGCTGCACATAATCATTTATTATGTAGAAAAAGTAAATAGTAGTGGCATTTTGACTTGCACACTTTTCTGGTCTCTTTTTATCTTTTGGGGTTCATATGTTTTCATTTTTTGACCTTTTCATTCTTTTTGTCCTTTGATTGTTCTTTTAGGACACACCCTCTTTAAATTTTTAAATTTTTTTAATATGGAAAACATTTTCAGAAAGCAAAGGTATGTACAATATTTCAAGGCCTAACCTTAGTCATTCAAAATTATGGCTCCTATTGGTATGGGAACCTAATAGATTTAATAAGAGGGATCCCACCACCACAGTGAGGATTCATCAACATCACCATTAGGTACCTGCACATCAAGGAACAACATTAGAGAAAAAAAGAGAAAAACACATACAACAAATACAAGCAAGGATTTCACTCTCCAACAAAGAACTTCCACAGGAATGCCATTTGGTAGGTATAAGTATGCAATATTTTTTACCTCTTCTCTTGAGCATATTGTAGTTAGAAATTTGTCGTCAATGCATGAAAGATGAGGTTTTATAAGCTAAGGATGGGTTAGCAGTCTCAACCACCTTCAACTAGTTAATTGTAGCTCACTCCTTCACTCATGCAATGTTGAAAAGTCAAATTATGATGGGTGATGATTTCAAGGAATGAGGACAACAGTTAAAAGAAGAAATTTTTGCAAAGACCAAGGTAGCACAACTCTCCAAGCCCTCCATCCACTTCATATTCACTATATATTCATCATCGTTCATCCATCCCATTTCATTCTTGAAAAAAAAAAACAAACAGAGCATCCTCTCCATTTTCACAAACCTACACTACTCCCTCTAAGCTGTAGCATCATCATCCAGTCCCTCTTCATCATTTCTCATCACTCCCATACAGTTAGAAGATCGTGAAAGAGGAGGAATGACTACTACATGAAGACAAAATGTTTCTAAAAGAAGTAAGAAATGAACAAATTATGCTAAACCCCAAGATGGTTGAGTTAAGAGAGACCTAATCAAAATAGAGAACTCCAAGGCCATTAGGCAGTTATGTAGGCCACAAGAGAGAAGAAGAAGGCAACAAAAGGAAATGAGGCATTCACCATCAAAACAAAACTCAGAACTGTAGTGATGAAAAAATATTTTCCAAGAAGTCTCCAATCTCTTTCTAGCTTTTGTCCAAGGCATAAAAATGGGAGAAAAGCATGGGAGTCAAGTTGAGGGCTTGTCCTAGGCTCATAATATCATTTATGCTAAAAAGGGTTTCTTGTAGTTTTGACAGGGATTACTACAAGATGTCCTAGTTCTTATCTAAAGGCACTTTGAAGTTTTTAGAGGTGTTCAAATGGTGGAGCAAGGTAGCATAAGGTTGATAAGGATATGGAAGACCTTGCTAAACTGAAAAATATTCAAGAACCCATCTTGAATAAGGGCAAGAAAGAAAGCTAATGGTCTCAATAAATAGTGAATTTTCATTCCAAAGATATGTTTTTGGGCTTGTCCTTGTAGAAATTACAGCCAAGATTTTAATGCACAAGAGAGAGGCCACCAAGGCCATGGATGAGACACAGTGAGGTCACTAAGTTTCTCAGAGGATGAGCAACACTTTCAGCAGGGGGTTGTGATGGGCCTCTAAATTAGACATAAAATTAAGGCCCATACCTCTAAATTAAACATAAATTAAGGCCTATGAACATCCTTCAACACATTAAATATCTCCTTTTGCATTAGATAATGTATTTTTAACTTTAATATATTCATTAGGAAGTTTTATGAATAATTGCATATTTGTGCCTAATATTATTTATTTTTGTGGAATATTATGAGAATATTGGGAAGATTATGAAGATTTGGAGGAGGAGATAATTTAGGGACTTGTTCCCTACTATAGGAGGATAAAAAATAAATAATAAATTAACAAGATATTATTGAATTATGACACAGATTGTGGAAGTCCAATGATTGAGAAAATATAGGAATGTTTTCCTTGCCATTTAATGTAGATTCCTAGTATTGGGGACCAGATCCACTGATCAAGGGATTTTGGTGGGGAAGGCTTCCTCCTTTCATAGGAAATGATTCCTAATAATTTTCTATAAGTAGCAAGTCTAATTGGCATCTAGGGATAGATTTTCATTAGTGTTATTGTGGAGAGAGCTTTTATTTTTGCAGCTCCATTGTATTTTCTTGTAGGGATGTAATTCTATTGATGAAAATAATCAATATTGGTGTCATTTTCAGCTTCTAAATATTGTTCTACTCCATAGGTCTATGAGTTTCCTTGGGATTGACCATCCCAAGAGCCTCAGAGCCCTTTTGTATCATTTTCTTTCCTTCTTGTCACTGCTTATTCACATGCATATGTTGTTTTTATTTCTTTCTATTTTTTCATTTGGTATTAATGATCTCTTGTTGTAGGATCGAGTTAAATGGTTGATGTATGTCCTCTTGTAGGATCAAAATCGTTATTTAATCCTCTGAAAATATTTGGAAGTTCATAGTAATCATTGAGCTACTTGGATTAGTCTTCTTATTCCCAAATCTAGATTTTTGAAACTCCTTTGTGGAAAAGAACAGTAAATTTCTGCTATTTTTTAGAGCATGCTAATGAGATTCAATGGAGTTGGTTCCACTTGCATTAGACCAAAAAAACATTCTAGTTCATAAAAAAAATTACCTCACTACATTTGCACTTGATTAGTTTAGGCATTTTTTAGATTTACTCGCTCACTAGTTCTCAAATTTCTAGATTTTTGACTAGTAATGTTTTTCTATTTTTTAGCATGGGTTAATAGAGATATTTTTGAGTGATTCCACTTGGAATGGGGACCTAAGACATATTAGTTAATAAAAAATTTGTCCCATCCAATTTGGATTTGATTTTCTTGGTCATTCGATGAATTATAATGTCAAATAGTAAATCTGTAACATCCTGTAGTAAATCAGGGGATCCTGTAGGAAATCATTGTAGCTTCCTATACGAAATCATTGTATCATCCTGTAGGAAAGCCTATTTTGAGCCCAAATTGAGAAAAATCATCATTGAAGCTGGGATTAGGCCTTTACTTGACCTCCATGCCATCAAGACCATTTTAACCCTATTGCTCCACACTTTTCACCCTTGCCAAAGATCAATGATAGATTAGCATTTGCATTTATAAAGTGACAAGATTTAAAAAAATGAGTTCTTTTATATTTACACATGCACACAGTAGTTAGTACTCTCTAGATCAGATTTCATGCTCAGTTAGTTTAAATCATCACATGTGATAAATAGGGTTAAGCTAGGTTTCTTTTATATTTAGTTCATAATTTTTATGCAATTAGAATAGATTTATTTTCTTGTACTTTCTTTCTTGCAATATGTTAAGGTTCCATTTCAAACATTTCATTTTCTGGAATTAGTTTAGGATTTTACTTTAGTACATGCAATCCATTACATCATGAAAGAAAATGAAGGACACATCGTATGCTGCACATATAGTGCTGATACCTATTAAGTTTGCACGGACCCTAGGTTGATAATTAAAGTCAGTAGCCTTGGGAGTTGCAACATTCTTGTTGCAATACTGAGGCTCATCAATTTACAACCTTAGATGCATCTGCAACTATGTTTCATAATTATTCCTAGTATTTTCTAATGGATTCAATTTTCAATTCAAGTTTGTAAGAGTTTGAAGTCCTTCCAACTGCAACAAAGAAACTTCTTGTCAAATATTCTGACTTGTAGTTCCAATTCATTTAACTTATTCTCCAACTGCACCATCAAATTCTTCTCAGTCAAAAATCTTTTGACTTCCATCACTATCTTTGTCCTGCCCTGAATGTTGAGCTCCTCAAGCTCATATATGTTCTTGGAATTTAGCAATCTTATAATTTATTCTGCTTCTTCGGGCCTATGCTCAATATCAAATTTGGTTATTTCAACTGCTTCTTTCACTCTTTGTACTAGTTCTTCTTATTTAAAAATATTTTGAATAAATGGCCACAACGCAGTGAAATTTGCATTGATATTGTGCCAAATGTTGCATTTGGCTTCTCTGAACATCTGAATAATGATAAATTGATCTTTATAATTCTGAATCTACTGAATCAATTTGAAATTCTTTTTCACTTCTACCAAGTATGCATTATCCACGTTAATCTTGTCTTCTTCCATCTTGGTGAGTGCTACTGTCAATCTCTCCACTTATTTATTTGTCAATGATAATTCCTCCAAAGCTTGAGATAGCATTTGTGAGGAATCTGAAACTGATGCTTCTGTTGTTAGTTATGTTAAAGTTCCTTCTATTGATGTTCCTGCTGCCTCCCATTTCTCTTTTCTTTCAGTAATGTTTCCATATCCTGTTCCATTTTCTGAATTTGAGCATTCTGTTCCACTATTATTATGAACAAATTTTCTTTCTCTATCTCCAAATGGTGACTTCCTTAGCCCGATGGTGTTCTACAGTTGGAATTTTGAGTTATTACCTCACAGATTTAATGTCTACATTCTTGTTCTTGATTATCTCACTTGCTGCCTTGACATCAATAGGATCATTTCCTAGTTTAATAACCAAATATTCCAAAGTCTAGATTCTTGTGTCTTTGGCCAGAGAAGACATTCTCTCAATATTCAAATGTGAGTGCATATTATTTAAAGAAACCTATAATTTAGAAGCAACCATCACTAATCTGTTTAGAGTTGAGTATATCATCTCATCTGACTGCTTATGAAAATCGATTTGATTGATTTCATGAACCTATTTACTATCAACTAAAAATATTGAGGCCTTATAATCTTCAACGCTTCTGCGGGTTGACACTTTGGGTTCCAAAAAGGCCATTTGAAGCTGCCCCTTTTCTGAGTCAATTGCAGATAGCAACCTATATTGAGTGGTTGTAGTTTGTTTCCAAAATTCTGAGTATGTGTTGGCTCACTAAGATGTCTTTTTACAGGCAATCTTAATCCCTACATTAGTTGTCAGCCCGAGGTAATTCTTTCTATTTCAAGAGTTCCAACATAGTATATGTAGTGAAGCTAGAGGTTATCTAATGATGAATCATTGCAATCATTAAAGTCCAATTATTCAATTCAATTCACACAACTCTACAAAGAACTATTTATGAAAGGAATGCTCACAACACCCTATGTAATTTATACAACTTGTTTTGAAACCAATTGGAACTTGAATGCAAATGAGAATTACACAGGGAATTAGTCAAATAAGCTTGAGACTAATCACACTTAATCAAGTAAAGCAACTATGATTATCGAACAACACTAACAACTCAAATCAATATACATCACTAAACAACAATAACAATCGGCAATTGAACAACAATCAGTAAGTGAACAACAATAACTATAAAAGATTCCTAAATGGTAAACATTCTATATTGCAATCCATAAAAGTTACTTAGTCTTGTCTCTCAAGATCTATGATAACATATATTCAATATGAACAACAATCAACCACACATTCACTCATTCTAATCAAGGTGCTTACTTAAGTCTATCTCGTAGCTTCAATATAAATCTAAGTGAATAGCGGTATAAATCAATATCACAAATCTTCAAGATAAATAAAATAACTAAAAATTAAATCAAATACAAAGACGGAATGTAAACTATAACACAAAGGAGCAGTGGAATTTCTTGTGATTGGGCCCAGAGTCGCCAGAAGCCTCTGCTTAATAAAAACTCAGAATACGCAGATGTATCAAGCACAACCTTCTGTCATTAACTTCAAAGAAATAGCTGAGAGAGTCATTGAATTAACAACATTTTTGCTCCAAAGAGAGTAATTACATATTAAAAGTCTAAACTCTTATCTAGTTGCCTTTCGGCCTTATATAACATAAAAGAGAAACTCAGATAGAAGCAAATCCTCAGGATCAGACGATCTTGAGGATTTTGCAATATAAAATTTGATCATATGATAAAACAAGAGTACTCGAACTGATCTTCTGCTTCCTTGTCTACCCTAGACGCTATGGCTTTTCCCCTTTATGGCCTCATGTTGTCTTGCTAATTGAATAGCTTTTGTCCAATCACATCTCTGCATACAAATATAGCAAAGAATCAGTTTTTCATACTAAATTCACCTATTCTATCACCAAATAGTTTCTTCCAACTTTGACTGATATTTTCCTCATTTTATTCTATAAACAAAGATAATATTATAAGGATGAATGATAAACGAAGCATTAAATGAAGAGAAATCATACCTTTTTCTGCACATCCTCATGCAAGAGTATAGTTCAGATGCAACTATGTGAGGGAATAAGTAGGGTATATTTCTTCTCTGTAATTCATAAAACCATTCTTTTGCTTGAGGACAGTGAAAGCCTGGGTTACCTCATGATATTTTAAGTTATAATCACTACGGTATTGATCAGGATGGTACCATATGATTGGGGTTATGTAGCGGCATCCTATCCAGTTTGGTCCCAATGTTAAGATCATATTTCTATATTTGAAAAAACAGGAAGAGGCAGCTTGGAAGTTACGATATCTGAATGGCTCCCGGCTCCTCACAGTGTTACTGGAAACTTCCCATCTTTTCTTTGATGCAGTCAAGGATTCTTCTTTAATATCCTATAAGTATTCCTTTCCAGCCTAAATGATATTAGTATGGATTGGCCCCAATTTGCCTACGACACCATTTTTCTTCATAAACTTCTTATGCCAGATAGATAGGAGTAGTGGCTGTGTAGGTTCTCCTCTAACCCATAGGTCAATGCCATATTCACACCTTTTGAATGTGTTGTAAGCCTTGGGCCATTTTATTTGATTAGAAACAAAGGAAAGGAATGCCTGAAATTGAATGTCTCCCATGAAAGGGGTAGGGTGGCTATCCCTATCATCCTCTAAAACAAAATTATGCATATAGAGCTCACAAAGCAGGCGCTGAATCTTCTCATTGTGTTCTCTGAAACACTTAATAAAATCGGGAGTGGTTTTAATTTTTGTTGGTCTACCAGCCTTAATGGCCTTAACTTTTAAAACGAGATACCTCTCTATAAGAAATAAAACATAATTAGTAGCGAGAGCTCAACAAGATAGAGTTTCTGAATAGAGAGAATAGACAGTCTCCATTTGTTCTCTGGCTTTTTGAAATTGACCCTCTAAATTTTTAACCTTCTTTTACTCAACCTTGTATTGAGCAAAAGTATCATCCCCCCTCCTGGTAAGTGCCTCAAATTTCTTCTTTAGCCCTTGGTGTTCGTGAAAAGGGACCACCCTTTCCTCATGTTGAGCTAGCTCTTGATTGTTAAATGCTCATTCTCTAATTTTCTAATAACGACTTCTCTAACCAAGGGGGTGTAAAGATGCATTTCATATGTTTGGACTTCTACGTCTTGGGTCTCCTCAGGGTTAGTCTGCATAGTAGCTTCAATTGCTTCCAGGATTACAACTTGAACATTTTCTTCAATATCAGTCTAGACAACAGTGTCTGTAGTGGGGTAGGTCGTTTGAGTTCCATGTGAAATGATACAAGGCTCCTCTATTTGTATGGCAGTATCTTCTCTAATAGCAGGCTCAGTATGGGTTTCTCTTGGGCAACCCTTAAGAAACTCTATCTAAGTCTCTGCATCCTTCGCAGAACATTGTTATGTTTTTGTCCCTGCATTCTCCATTTCTACTTTCTGGTTTCTTCTTTTAACCAGTATTTCAACTGCTTGATTACCTTCTTCTATTTTCTTTATTTTCTGAGCACCTTTTTAAGTTTATCTTTGTAGGGCTCTTCTACTCTATGGCTCCCATTTGGGCTACATTACCTTCTGCTACTTGCACAGGTTGCATTATGTTATCATCAGGAATGTTCCCAATTGGAGCTGTGTTTGCTGGCAGGATTTCTCCTTCCAACTCATAATTATTATTCATTTCATGTTCAGGAGATCCTAATGATATGGTATCTCCTAAATAGCCATCACTCTCGTGGTATTCTTCTTGGTAGGCCTCGTCCATGGGGGACTTCGAAAGGGGAATATCACGTGGATGATTGGCATCCTCCAAGTTTTCACCTTCAGGGTTTCTTTCTGCTAGGGTTTCTTCATGCTCCTCGGCTTCGAGGGGTGTTTCCGTATCAAGAATTAAGTGTCTTTACTCCTCCATGGAATCAGTGCATGTTTGGGTTTATTCATGACCAGAATTGTCAGTAGGGACCGAATGATTAGGGGTATAGTTTTGTCTTTTAGTGTTCATTGGTTGTTCCCTGCCATCGGTGAACATTTCCAAGCTTCCCAAAACCCTTGCCACTTCCTCCTCATAGTCTTGTAAAGGAGGGTCTTGAGGACTAAGAGGAGGTGTGCGGGATGGTCCAACTATTGGCATTACGTTTCTGGTATGGCTATATGTTACAGATGTTGTACTTGATGGAAACACCCGTGGAAAGGCTCTCAATATGTTGAAAATTAAGAAGTACGCAGGAGAACAGTTTAGAAGATGCGTACCTGTAGGTACACCATGAAGGGACCACGGCCAGACACGCAGGTCAGCCGTTCAGGAGGTGCGTACCCACAGTGCACTCACTTCAAGGCAGAGAAAAGCACACGTGGGGTTTCTTATGTTTAAGCTTTGGTATTTAGCCGATGGTATTTGTGTTATTATGGTTTTGGCTCGTGGTAATGATCCATGATTTTAGGAGGAGCTTGCCTATATAAAGCAAAGGAGATCCCTTGGCTAAGCATCTTTTGCAAATTGAATATCTTAAGATCTGAAATATTGGGTTATTGGTTCAAAAGCTTGATCTATATGAAAGTGAAGTGGAAAGCGAACCTGTGAAGGGTGATCTCTCGAGCGCATGATCAGATCTAGGCATTCGACTAACTATAGCACACTGGTGATCTGCAAATTCAGCCCTAATCAGGAGTACGCAGGTGTTTAACGGTGCCTCTGCATGGGTACGCAGAGCAGAAACGGGAGAAATACGTGGGTACGCAGAGCAGAAGAAGGGTAACTGCGTAGGTACGCAGAGCAAAAGAAGGGTGACTGCGTGGGTACGCCGAAACAGAAGAAGAAGGGCTGCGTGGGTGCGTAGGGCAACAGTGGTTCAGGTGCGTACGCACAGTAAAAGCACGCGGCGCGATAGTCTTTCTGAGTGCGTGACTACAGTGCAGTACGTGGCACGATAGTGTATCTGGGTGCGTACTGTACGCAGCGCGATAGAAGAAGCAGTGCATGGGTACGCGGCACAGCAGAAGAAACTCTGCGGGTATACGCAGGGAAGCAGAAGGTGAAGTGCGTAGCGACACAGGCCAGAGAAAGGAAAATTGCGTATCTGTCTCATGACTTTCTGTTGACTGAATTTTTCTGTTGATAAGGTGTTCTGGGTTTAGTTCTGTTTTGTTGATCTGGTTACTGCAGTTGACTGTGAAA
>APFE031709717.1:134779-151065 GCA_000404065.3 Pinus taeda | reverse complement strand
TTGAGGAAGGCCTAAGACTATAAAAGAGGAAGGAGATCATGTGGCAAATGATCATCTGGATTATTATTGAAGATCTGATAAAGTGTTAGAGCTGGTATATTGGTAATTGGGTTGTGATCCAGATCTGGATCTGAATGAAGGAGGAACCTTAGCGCAAAAGGAAGGATAAGTTCTATTCATGGGTCATAATCTTTAATCTTGATAGTATCTTTAAATGATTTTGATCTTCTAGATGTGGCGCTTGCTTGATCTATAAGTCTGATAATATGGATTAATTAGTGATTGAATATCTGGAAGAGTGAATTATCCTTTATAGATCTATACGCAAGTTCAGTGAAGCGAAGACGCGTATACATGCAGGTTCAGTGAAGTCATAACGCGTACACGCAGGTTGTCCCATACGCAGATGCGTATGCACGCAGGTTTCAGGCTGTTGAAATAGCGTATATGCTTTAAGCTGTGATCTAGCTGCCTCTGTTTATAGCTGTTGTGTTTTGGGTTCTGTTTCTGTTGTGTAGCTTCTGGTACTGTGTTTTGGGTACAACTGCCAAAGAAGTATCTACTTGATCTAATTGGTGAAAAAGAGATTGGTTGATGGATAGATGCTTGATGATTTATTGATGTTCATGGATCCAGTTTGAAAATTTATGAAACGTGGTCCCTAGAAGAAAGAGAAGGTTGTAGCCTTCTGTAGGCCAGCACCTACGTACTAGTATCTTGTCTAGTACAAGAGCTAAAGGGGGTTGTAGCTCCCTTCCAGGAGAAGCTGGAAAACGAGAGAGAGTTGTAGCTCTCTGCAGGTTGCAGCCTGCGTACTGGTAAAGGACTGCACTAGTACATTGTAAACTGAAGTTTCTAATTAAAGAAAGATAGAGACGAATTGCAGTAGGTGGTTTTCACCCACATTGGGTTTCCACCTTATATCTTGTGTTCTTATGTGTGATTGTCTTTCTGCTCTATTTTACTGTCTCTGGTTACTGGTTATTTGATTCTGCATCACAGATTAACAATCATCATCAGGAAGTTAAAGTAAATTAAAAGTTTGCTTTGTATACACGGGTTTCCTTCTGAATAGTTGCGTATATATGCGGTTTTAATTATCTGAAGTAGCGTATACAATTTGGTTTTAGAAAAGGAATATTTGATCTGATAATACTGATTCACCCCCCCTCTCAGTATTATTTTCAACAAATTCCACTGCTCAAAATTCAAATTGGTCACAAAATTGGCAGCAGCCTATGGGATTGACTAATCCACCCATGGGAATGACTTCTAAATCTCATCCCACCTTGCCATCTCTATTTCAGTTACCTCAGAACCCTCAACCTCGAATACACCCCCAATTGTCAGCTCAACCAAATCCAAATCCTAATAATAGACCAGTTTAGTATGTACAATTCATTAAGAATTCAGACTATGAAACAAAACCTGTAGAATGCAATGAGCTCCGTTAAGGTCAGGGTGCATCGTTACTCCACAAGAAAGTAGAGATCAAAAACAAGAAAATGACAAAGAAAAACAAACTGCAATAAATCCTTTGACTGTGGTTACTACATAAATGGAGCAGGGAGGAGACATAGTCGAACAACAAAATCCTAATAAAATTATAATTTCTTCTCCCCCATTCCTTGAAAGACTTGCGATAGCTAAACCAACTATCTATCCTAATTTTGACATTGTAGGTGAATTGAAAAAATTTTGTATAAATATCTCGCTCCTCTAGGCCATACAAGACATCCTAATTTATGCCAAAACAATTAAAAAATTATGTGGGAAGAAACTTGGAAGGAAATCGAAAAATACTTCAACTATTCACATAGTAGGAACTCTAACTGACCAGATCTTGGTCAAACAAGCACCAATTAAGTATGAAGACCCAGGAAATCTTGTAGTGTCTAGTCATATACAAGGCTAAATCTTTCCAAACACACTAGTAGATCTTGAAGCAACCATCAGTATTCTCACTATTGAAACTTGTAATGTTCTGGGTATTGCATCTTTCGAACCAACCTCAACTTTATTGGAACTTGTCGACATATCATTAGTTGAGCCTGAAGGTACTTTACAAGATGTAATTGTCTTCGTTGATTCTTGGGAGTATCTTGCGGACTTCCTAGTCATTAACCCAAGGAGTATGCTAGATGGAAATCCTTTGATGTTAGGCTAACCTTGGTTAGCAACAACGCACACTTACATAGGATGTCGCGTAAGTGGCATGACAACCACTAAAGGCAATGTTGTGAAAAATCTTATTTTGTATCCTCTAGCCAAACCAAGTTTGTCTATTGTAAATCCTCAGTTACACCCACCTAGATATCTAGAATAAAATATATGTTCTCCTCTCACATTGGAAGAATCTCTTGGATTTAAGAATCAAACAGAAGATGATGTAATTAGCAGCTTCATTAATAAACCAGAAGATGATGGGTGAGGGAGGAGCGAATGTCGTCCGATCGCACCGGAGTTGATCGGACGGCACGGGTTTGTTCGCATAGGTTTTGCTTGATGTGACAGGGAAAGAAATGGATTGGCGGAGAGAATGAACGGCCACGATTTACAGGTGAGGGAGGGTTGGGAGAGCACGGAGTCACATGGATAGGGTCACATGACAGTTTGATCTACACACTCGGAGGCCGGAGGATCATGGGCTTACACAGGGTTTTAGAGATAAAACCTAAGTAGCGGGGTTTATGAGAATGTAAGTAGAGTGAAAGAGAATGAGCAGGATGGCTGATGCGAATCCTCTTTGAGCATGAACAACCCGATCAGGCCTGTATTCGGCCCTCTAATGTTGAATTATACTAGCAGAGCTAACACTGGCTCCTTCTGGGGATGAGATCCTCCCTGTGAGGTCTCAAGAACCGGCAGATCAATGCCTTTTCGATGAAAACAAATTAGCAAAATGTCCTAGTGTTCCATTGGGCATGGAGTCTACTGAGCTTACACTAAAACTGATAAAACAACATATTTACAATTTTAAGGCCAAAAACCCTAAATCACATAAATTTTCAGAAAACGCCCATTAACTGGGCCATCAAAAACTGCTTCTCCTCTATTTTTCAGCATGAAGGTGTTGTTCCCTTGAATCTAAGAAATGGTAAAAGGCCCTGTCCAGAAAGCATCAAACTTTCCACGGTTGCCTTTCTTTTCTTTGAGTGCATCCCACTTCAGAACCAAGTCCCCAACCTGAAAATTATCGATTTTTGTTCCTTTTTCAAAGACTTCCTTGATCCTTTTCTAATGTGCTACATACCTTTCAACCAGTTGTTCTCTAATTTGATGTACCTCTGCCAAATCAGTGATCCTTTTTGCCATGTCTTCTTCCTCATTCTGTTCTTGTTGCAGGAACTTTGCCACAGGGAGAGTTAACTGAATTGGGAATACAACCTCAGTGCCATACACCATCTTGAATGGAGAATTCCCTGTGGATTTCTTGATGGTCACTCTGTCAGCCCATAGTGCATATTTGAGCTTAGAATCCCAATTCTTTTTGTTGTCCTCCAACAGCTTTTTGATTATCCTTATCAGGATTTTGTTAGAGGATTCTGCTAGACCATTACCTTGAGGGTAATATGAGGTGGAATGGACTAGTTTAATACCCATTGAATTGCACATGTCCACCAATTCTTTTACTCTCAAGGATGTTGCATTATCTGTGACTAATTTATGTGGACAACCAAATCTGGTGAAGATATTTTCAATCAAAAACTTCATGAGCACATTATGATCAGCCTTTTTGGTAGGGATTGCTTCAATCCACTTAATAAAGTAATCAGTGGCTACTAGGATCCATCTGTGTTGGCCACTCGAATGTGGATTGATTTCTCCAATGAAATCCAAGCCCCACTGCTGAAAAGGGCCACTAGCATGTATAGGCTTTAAGGGCAAGGATTTCAATTGTTGTTTCCCTTCAAATCTTTGGCACCTGTCACAAGATTTAACAAATGAAAACACATCAGAAAATAAGGTGGGCCAATCGTACCCAGCTCTGAGGATGTTGTGGGTTGTGGTTTTCCAATAATGGTGACCTCCACACATACTGGAATGAAACTACCGCATAACCTCTATAGATTGCTCTTTGTCCAGACACCTCAAAAGCATTCCAGATGGGTCCCTCCAGTAGAGCAGATATTTATAAATGCAATATTTAGCTGCCCTGAGCTTAGCAGTTTTGGCTTGGCTTGTGCTTAAGCCTAGAGGGACTTCTAGCTTCGTTAAGAATTGAGCTATGGTAGAGTACCAATCACAAGAATCTAGATTTTTGACCAGCAATTGATTCTTTCCTAGTTCAGTGGTGGCTTCTTCTGTTTGACCATTTTCTGAAATTAAGCGCATGAGATTTATGTCCAGTGTTCTGCAATTTTCTTTAGCCAATAGTTTGGCAAGGCCTTGACCTTTGACAAGATTTGTGGGCTTAAGTTCTATGTTAAATTCAATCAGATTTGCAATCTATTTAGCCCTTCTTCCATCAACATCGGGCTGTGTTAAGACATCTTTCATTGAAGCAGAGGGTACATAGGCAATTATCTTGGAATGTAGAATATAAACTCTGAAGGCTTTCAAAGACTTGATAAGAGCATATGCTTGTTTCTCAATGATATCATACCTCAGCTCAACATCCCTCAAGGTTTTGCTGAAAAATGCCACTGGATGCTCTGCACCTTCTTCATCGTCTTGCAATAAAACTGCTGCAAGGGTGTCTTCAGAGGCAAATGAAAATATATGGAACTCCTTGTTGTAATCTGGACTGCTTAGAGTGGGAGCTTCCATAATGGCTTTCTTAATGGACTCAAAGGATATTCTTGCTGCCTCAGTCCATTTGATCTCTGACCCCTTTCTCAACATGAAGGTGATATGCTTCACAAGTTCAACAAAATTTGGGATAAACCTCCTCACAAAAATAATCTTGCCCAGAAAGGACTGAATGTCCTTCTTTGATCTCGGGACGGACAAAGTTTGTATTGCCTTGACTCTTTCTGGGTCAATTCGGACGCTTGCAGCAGAAACAATGTGTCCTAACAGCTTGCCTTCTTCTAAAGCAAACTGTGACTTTTTAGGATTGACTGAAATCCCAAACCTTCTGCACTTCAAGAACACTTCCTTCAAATGCTGCAATTGGTCATGATGGCTATTGGAGTACATTGTTATATCATCAAGGTAGATAAGGACAAACTTATCCTTCTCTCCTACAAATGCTATATCCATAGCCCTCTGAAAGGTGGCTCCAGCATTCATCAGCCCAAAAGGCATCTTGGAATACATAAAAGTGCCCCAAGGAGTGGTGAATGCAATCTTCTCTTGATCATCTGGATGTACATCAACCTAACTATACCCTGAAAATCCATCTAGGAAAGACATCACTTTGGCTCCTAAGACTTTTTGCAACAAATGCTCCATCTTGGGTAGAGGATAGTTGTCTTTCTTAGAGAATTTGTTTAAGTTTCTGAAATCAACACAGAGTCTGATTTCTCCACTTTTCTTCCTTACCACTACCAAATTGGCTACCCATTTTGAATATCCGAGAGGGACTATGATTTTGGCAGCCAACAACTTTTTTATTTCTCTTTCAATCAGAGGGAGGAGAAAAGGGTTTATTGGTCTCAGATTTTGCTTGAAAGGGATGGTGTCTTTCTCTAGAGGAATTTGATGTTGAATGATCTTCTTGTCATATGTTTTTAGGTCACTATATTCCCAGGCAAAGACATTAGCAAATTTCTTCATTAAATTACAATATCCAGCACATTGGTCAGCAGACAGATGAGTGGACAGATTTATATATCTTGGTTGACCTGGACTCCCTATATTATGCTTACAGACTGCAGTTTGGTCTTCTTTTTGGGTAGCCTTATAAGGCACATAATTCTGGTCAAACAGTCTTTCTAGAGGAATTAAACCCTTAGGTATATGATTGCTAGGCAATTGGAGAATACTATCTTTACCAATTTTATTTCTAAGCTGGGATTGGGGATTTTCTTCCAAGGCTTCATTTTCTTGGTCAATTTGCATTTCGGAGAATTCATCAATTATTTGCAGGAACCTATTCACTTCATCATCATCTTCAAAAACTTTCCAATGCTGGACATTATCTGACAAGGATGGTCTATATTTCATTTGGACTTCATAAACAAGTCTTGGAGGCATGGGAGTGATGAACATGCTAGCAGACACAGCAAGGGAATCAGCAAGCTGATTTTTGGCTATAGGGATGTATGAGATACAAAAACTATCAAAAGAATCTTTGAGTCTCCATACCTCATCTCTGTATGCTTTTAGCCTTGGGTGCTTTGCTTGAAATGTTCTGTTTACTTGCTGAATGATAAGATCAACATCTTCAAACACCCTTATGCTCCTGATTCCTCTGTCTTTTACTGCATTAAGACCCAATATCAGAGCCTCATATTCTGTTATATTGTTGGTGACTTGGAAGGCCAGCTTAAAAGACAACTGTGTGCTTTCTTGTTTTGGAGATATCAGCACCACCCCTTCTCCTGCAGTTTCCCTGGAACATGCTCCATCAAAGAACATCTCCCAAACTTGACTTCCTTGCTCTTCCTCGGCCTGAACTATTTGTTTCCTGAGCTGCATTGAGGCCTTCTGAGACTCTTCTATTTGGAGAAAACATGCTCCAAAATTGGTTTCCACAGCATAAATGGGATGATTGGAAGGATTCTTCTCATCACTGATGATGTATGACAATTGTGCTTCTCTGTACAATCTCCTGCTTTCTCCTCCAAAAACTAGGATAGTGGCATAAGATAGGTCATTCTGTAATGTCCCACCTAGTCTCTTAATCCATCCTCTGGACAACAGCATGCCAAATTTGGAAGGGACATCTGCTACCACAATATCCATCATCATACTTTTCATGGGAAGCTGAGTTAGGGTAATGGCTAAATCTTTAATCAATCCCAGACATTTCACCTTTCTTGAATCAAAGGAGAATAGATCATGATATGGTCTAGTGATGTCAAGGCCTAACTCTTCCATGACATCTTTTGGAATCAGATTGTGGCTAGCCCCAGTGTCTAGCAGGAAATTATGAAGGATCTTGTCATGAATGGTCAAAGAGACATAAAAAGATGGAGAATTATCGTCAACAGGTTTAGTCATTGGGTCAAGCACAACTGCAGGTTTGTCATCTTGCAAATTGACAGAGTCAGTGGAGGTTTGTGTGGCTTTCAGCTTAAGAGCCTCGAGGATAGGCTTCCTAAACTCTTCACTCTTTAAAAGTTCTAACAGAGGCACAGATATTTTTAACTTCTGGACTTCTGATTCGAAGCTGAAAGGGGAAGGTGACTTGTCAGGACCTCTTACCTCTTGAGCTGGTGCTTTGAGGATGACTGGGTCAGCTGCTGGTCTTTTCTGTCTGGTATTCTGTGACTCAGTTTGGACAGCAGCCTTTTGGACAGGATTCTCCTTGGCATTGTTTGCTTGTGACCTTAGATTGTATCTTCATTGTTCACCAATCTGTAGGATAACCTCTCTATCCCACTCTTGACTGATTTGGTCCTATAGCAGTGATTCTTCATATGCAGCCAATGTCAAAAAGGCAGCACTGCCTTTATCTTCCATGCAATGAATTTCATCCTCTTCCTCAATATGTTCCTCCTCCATGACTACATTTTGGAAAGGAGCTTTAATTCTTTGATCCTCGTTAGTTTCTTTACCCTTCTGAATGATTTGCATTTGCTCATTTTCTCTTTTGAATGGATTTGGGTTTCTTGGAGCAAATGTATTTGGAAACCTTGCCTTTCCTGAGTTTTGTTCAACCTTTAGCTTAGATATCTCAGCAGCCAATGACTCTATCATTTTAGTTATTTTATCTAATTTAGGCTCTGAAGATGAGGCGGAGGAAGAAGAAGCCTCACTTCTCTGCCTCCTTTTTTCAGCATGACTTTTAAGCTTTTCTGCAGCCATGATATTAGATTCTACTTCTACAGTTGCATCCTGCATATCAGCTAAAGTAGCACATCTTCTTTCTCTCAATAGCATCCAGAAATCACAGTCAAAAGCTTTGGCATAAGTAAGTTTGGTAGAGGTGGGGGTTGGCTTTACTTCAGCTAGTATCTTACTATACATACGATTGAATCTTTTATTAAAATCAGGCAAATATTCCCCACTCTCCCTCTTCAGGTTACCAAACTCAGTATGGTAATATAGCAAGTCTTTTTTATCTCCCAAGTGCTTCAAAAATGCATCATCTAAAGCTTCAATTTCAGTAATATATCTAGGTGCCAATTCTCTGAACCACTTCCTAGCCTCTCCATCAAGGCTCTGGACAAAAACTCTCATCCACACATCATCTTCACTAATGTCTAAGTTATCAGTATAACTATAAAAAAATTCAAGATGTTTTTCAGCTATTACTCCCTCTGTACCAGTAAACTTAGGCATGTATTTCTGATACTCTCCTACATGCATGGAATTCAATGGAACAGGCAAGACCAGGGGCCATACCTAGCAGCTACGATTCTTTCCATCTTCGTAGGTGCTTGCTGGCCTGCCATGACTGGGGTATGTGGAAGGATACTAATAGATTGAGTAATATGGGATAATGCAATGGATGACAAAGACAAAGGAACGTGATGGACTGTATGGGATGCTTTCTTTGGACTGAGATTCAAAGGGAGCTAAATGAACAAGGAGCTTTATGAATCTCTGAAGCTGATTCTTCCCTAGCAGTGCTAGGTTCTAGATCCTCAAACTGTGTATTCTCAACTAAAACCTTCTCTTGCAAAGACACATAAGATTTATTGGGCTTACCTGATCATGATGCTCCTTTCTGTGATGTTTTCTTCGATTTTACAATCTTCTCAGGGTCAAGCACTGGAACAGTTGGTGATTTCTGAGGATTTCTTCGAGTATGTCTCGCAAATTGAGCCAGGACTATAATGTGGAGTCGCCAAAGGTTGGTTCTCCAGTAGAGTCACCAGATAGATGATTACAGCCGGAAATATGCCAGACTTTGTCTATCATCAAAATCTGGAACTGTGTCTTTCTATCAGGGAAGCTAAGCTTCAATCTCCTCTCCCCGGCAACAGTGCCAATCAATGTTGTCACCCCAAGAAACTCTCCTAGGTTGTATCTCAGAGATGCTCGGGAACATTACAAACTCGACATGATGTTGGAAATGGATGAATGGAAGGAATGATGCTTGTTCAAGCCAGATAACCACTCCTACTATGCTTAACTCCAAACATGCGTGAACACCCCCAGACTACAAGGCTTTAGACCACCAATTACTCACAGTTTAGGGATTAGGTGAATATGGAGAATACTGACCACACCAGCAGATGCACAAAACCATGTGATGGTCGGATGCAACCAGTAAAGAGGTCTAAAAATCTGTTTCCTAATGCACAGACAGGATGACAGCTCTCTGTCGCTAAGTAAACAGAAACCTGAACAACACATTCACTGATACATATAGGATTTTAACACAGAGGTAGGATGACAGCTCCTCTAATGCTAAACATCAAGATTTCATGAAAACTGCAATACAGGCACAACCTAGAACAGAATAGAAGTGGAAAGTGAGAAATTAATAGCAAAAGAAGCTTGTATTAGCTGAAAATGAAGACAAGACGTTGCAAGTATCAAAGCAGTTACAGTCTCCAGAAGTTGAACCTTACATCAAAGCAACAACCATCAACCTTGATTACATCTTGTTTCTGAGTATATAAAGAGTTTGATTACAAAGATGTTCTGTTATTGTATGCGTGGAGGGGTCATAATGGACCACCAACCGCTTTAAATGTCTGATGGAGTTTCTGGTGCAATCTGCCTGCTTCAGTGAACGGATTTGATCTTCTCTAGTGCTCTGTTGTACTTCTCGAGTAGGTGGAGTGTAGTATGGAAGAAACTCCATAAATGATAAATGCATGTAACTGCTCGAGGCACGTCCTTTCTTTCTCGGCCATACTATCCCTTGAATGTTGTGGTTTAGGACCTGCTCCGAATGGTAACTGGTTATGCTCGTCCTTTGGTTGCACAGAGCAGTTAAGGAGCGTGGACTTCATGGTAGGTGGACAGACTGAATAGAGACACGAAACTAGTCATTGGATCAAACAACCGGACGATGGAGATTGGTTTGCAGAAGATATCGGGAGATATGAGAGCGGGGTGATCATAGGCCGTTGGATCTCGGGCGGGCAGATCCAATGGTCACCGGGTGCGGAATATGCATGGAGTTTATCGGGCGGGGAGAGCGGGCTTAAGCGGTAAGCAGTATTTCTCGCACCGCTATCGTAGGTTGGGCGGTAATTGTACAAGGGCGAGCAATCACAATCATCGGGTGACGCGTGGCGGATGTGACAGGACAAAAACCGCTTTCCCCTCGAGCTAATGAGCGGTCAGTTTGTGGGCACGAGAGGAGCGAATGTCGTCCGATCACGGCGGAGTTGATCGGATGGCGCGGGTTCGATCGCACAGGTTTTGCTTGATGTGACAGGGAAAGAACTGGATTGGCGGAGAAAATGAATGGCCACGATTTACAGGTGAGGGAGGGTTAGGATAGCGTAGAGTCACATGGATAGGGTCACATGACAGTTTGATCTATGCACTCAGAGGCCGGAGGATCATGGGCTTACATAGGGTTTTAGAGATAAAACCTAGGTATCGGGGTTTATGAGAATGTAAGCAGAGTGAAAGAGAATGAGCAGGATGGCTTATAAGAATCCTCTTTGAGCACGAACAACCCGATCAGGCCTATATTCGGCCCTCTAATGTTGAATTATACTAGAAGAGCTAACAAGCAGGATAGTTGAGATTGAACCAGGAAAAACTCTTAACATTAATGATAGTCTAGACAATCATCATCAACAAAGACTAATCCAGATTCTTAGGAAATATAAAGAATCTTTTTCCTAGGAATACTCATATATGAAACATATTGACCCTCAACTATCTACTCATCATATCTATACGGAGAAATATGCATGTACCATCTAACAGCCTTAGAGGAGGTTAAATCCGCACCTAAGTGAAATTGTGAAACAGGAACTACAAAAAATGTTGGATGTAAATTTTATTTATCCCATCTCAAATAGTTAGTGGGTCTCCCTGTTGGTAGTCGTTCCCGAGAAAAATTGGGAAGTGATGAATTTGTGTCGACTGCAGAGAGCTTAATAAAGTGACCCAAAAGGACCATTTCCCTCTTCCTTTTATTGATCAAGTCCTTGACACCTGCAGGGAAGCAGTTTTTCTCCTTCCTTGATGGCTTCAGCAGCTACAACCAAATTCAGATTGCCCCAAAAGACTAGGATAAAACTACATGCACGTGCCCTTGGGTTACATCCGCATATAGATTTTTACCCTTCGGATTATGCAACATCCCAACCACATTTCAGAGGGTGATATTAAGTATTTTCTCTGATCTGATTAACAAAGGACTTGAAGTATATATGAACGATTTTACCCCTTACGGAGCTGATTTTGATTAGGCTTTATAGAATCTAGAGAAAGTCCTTGAACGATGTATTTCTACCAGGTTACGTTTAAGCCATGAAAAGTACCACATGATGATGACTGAAGGTGTGGTTTTGGGACAATATATCTCTGCAGGTGGAATCCAGGTAGACCCAGTGAAAATAGAGGTAATCGTTACACTACCTACACCTTGCACATAGATTGAGGTAGGCAATTTCCTTGGGTATGCAGGGTATTACTGCAGATTTATAGAAAAATTTTCGAAAATAAATACACCCTTACATACTCTGATGGGTAATTTTGAATTTGACTGGTCTAACAAATGTGATATTGCTTTCACAGAACTAAAGAAATTGGTTTCGACAACATCAGTATTGCGAGGAACAAACTGGGAGTTAACTTTCCACATCTCCTCAGATGCATCAAATACATCTATAGGCGCTATTCTTGGATAAGAAGAGGATAGGAAGCCTTATGCCATCTATTACAGTAGCAAAAATATTACCACATATGACCTAAACTATATGGTAGCAAAAAAAGAATTTCTAGTTGTTATATATGCTATCAATAAATTTAGACATTATATAACAGTATATCAAGTTTTTTTGTATATTGACCACTCTACTATCAAGTATTTGGCCAATAAACCAATCACCAATGAACGAGTAACTCGATGGCTACTGTTACTATAAGAGTTCGATATCACTATTAAGGATCTACCAGGAAAAGAAAACCTTGTTGCGGATTTCTTGTCTCGGGTGCCTAAGACAAATAATCCTCTATCAGTAGATGACCAGTTCCCGGATGAACACTTGTTCACTATAACGATCAAAGCACCCTGGTATGAAGATGTAGCAAATTATTTAGTAGTAGTAAAATTACCAGAACAACTATCACCAAAGGAAAGGAACCGGATTATCCAATGTTATGCCCGATTCTCCTGGATTGGCGGGTACCTTTTCCAAACCGGTTTTGACCTGCAAATTTGAAGGTGCATTCAAGAAGACAAGGTTTATGATGTCCTGAAAGCTTTCCAAGAAAAACCTTGTGGCAGACACTTTGCAGATCACAGAACTGGATGTAAAGTCCTACAGGTGGGATATTATTATCCCACCATATTTAAAGATGCAAAGTGTTGTGTGTGGAGCATGATTGTTTAGAGGTCTGTGTTTCAGCCGGATGTACCCCAGGAAGTTTGTACACCCCTCCACGCAGGGGGGTACAGGGGGGACTTGTCCCCCCCGGGGGCCGGGGGGCCGATCCCCCCTGCTGGGGGCCGGGGGCTCGGGGGCAGCGCCCCCGAAGCTAAAAACAAATGTAAATTTTCCTTGTAAAAGTATAGTAATTTCTAGTCAATCTAGGCCGTTCATTAGGCGGATGATCTGGCGGTAGAAATTATGTTCAGTTTAGGTTTTTTTGCCCTAGAAGGCAACCCCTCTCTTTGTATGAGGGCATTGTATTTGAGGCTATGATAGATGTGTATCCTAGATGTGTGAGCGGAAAACAGAGAGGTGAGACTGTGAGAAAAAACAGAGGATATTACAGCGGATTTGTTGTAGGTTGTGTCTCTTCATTTTGCTGGATAATAGAGGAAGACTGGTTGTTCGGAGTGGGACTGGTTGTTCGGGTGGACCGAAGCCCAAAACGGTGAACCACGTATATCTGTGTCTCTCTTGTTTTATGCGTTTTCTGTGTTTATATTTCTACAATATTTTATGTGTTCCATTGCTCCATAATATATAATTTTCTAACACAAAGAAATATTTTCATGCCTGTGACAACTGCTAGAGGATGGGTCATCCTGACTAAATTGATGAAATTCCATTGCAACCTCAGTTGGTGGTGGAACCCTTTGAAAGATGGGCACTGGACTTTCTTGATCCCTTTAATCCACCATCAAATCAAAAGGTCTATATATTGGTCACCACAGACTATGTGACTAAATGGGTAGAAACAGTAGCTTTGCCATGAGCCACGAAAGAAACAATGATCAAATTTCTCTTTGAACTATTTGTACGATATGGATTACCAAGGGAGGTAATAATAGATAGAGGACCACAATTTATGAGACATAAAATCTCAACCACTTTGTGAAATCATCCATAAAACACAAATTTACCTCTCCAGACCACCCACATGAAAATGTGTAAGTAGAGAGCACCAACAAGGTCTTGGAAGAAATCCTAACGAAAACGGTCTCAACAAATCAATAGAACTGGGATTCTAAGCTTCCATAAGCCCTGTGGGCCTATCGCACGACATGGCACAATACTACTAGTTACTCACCTTACCAGCGTGTTTTCGGTAAAGAACTTATTTTCCCCATAATATTCGAGATAAATACTCTTAAGACAACCCAAGAGGTTGGACTGGATATTACAGAGGCCCAAAAACAACCCCTACAACCATTAAATGAACTAGATGAAGCACGCTTACTTCCTCTCTAGCGCACAACTATTATTCAATAGAAAAGGGCTAAGTGGCACGATAGGCTTATTAAAAGGAAATCATTTTAGAAAAGCGATTGGGCGCTCCTGTATGACTCCAGATTCCATGAATTTCCTAAGAAATGATAGACAAGGTGGCTCGGACCTTATGAAATTAAAGAAGTGCATGACAATGGAACCATGACTTTAATCACCATCGACAAGTCTAGTGCTCCTTTTTTGTTGAATGGACATCTTATACACCTCTATCATCAGCCACTCACAAGGGAGTCTTTTTATCAGTAGGTAAGTAGTGATCCTACTCTTCAAATCGTAGTTGCAGGGGATGGTAACCCAGCAACTTCATTTCCAGGAAAATTGTTTTTCCCTATATTATGAATAATGTATATATTTTTCTTGAAATTAGGTTAAAAGAATTTATTTATTTTTTTTCTTTCTTTGTTTCCTTTCAGCATGTTGAAATTTTGGTACAGACATTGTTTCTTATAAATCAGATGTTTTTCTAAGGTACATTTGTTGTTTCTTCGAAATCATGGATACTCTCCCCTTTGTTACAATTGATGTTCCTTCTCGAAGAAGCGCTTGATGTTCCCTTCCAAAGAAACAGTTGTTGTTCCCTTTCAAAAGAATGCTTGTTGTTCCCTTCCAAAGAAATACTTACTTCTCCCTTCCAAAGAAACAGTTGTTGTTCCCTTTCAAAAGAAGACTTGTTGTTCCCTTCCAAAGAAACAATTGTTGTTCCCTTTCAAAAGAATGGTTTTTGTTCCCTTCCAAAGAAGTGTTGTTGTTCCCTTCAGCCAATTGTTGTTCTGTACATGTCGATCATTCTGTTGGTCATGAATTTCGATTTAAACCTTTAAAAAGAATTAATCTTTAGATTATCATGATTTTTTTACTCTTTGGTGAATATATTTACTTTTTAATCTGACATGTCTCATCCATGTATATATATGCTCTATGCCTAGTTTTTCAGACATATTGTAAATTGTTCATGATTTATCACCACCATACGGGTTTTCCTTTTCCTACACACCCAAATGGTGGTTCCCTTCAAAAACATAATAAAGGAACTAAGGCATATTTTCTTTGGTATTTTTCTTAACTATTACACCATCCATAACTCTTAAGGAGTTGATGAGCCTCCCTTAACAAATAAAACAATTTTGGAAATATGCCAAGCTATTTTTTCTCAAAGGGATAGGGGGTCTCATCACGAACCAACCTACCTCGATCATAGGAGATTAACATAAGTGGCATTCCCATTATGGCTACCACAAGGGTAATGGCCTTTTTGACACTAAATGTCAAAGGCAATAGGTATCATTATGAGTCAGCTTGTTCACTTTGTTATGATCTGGAGAGTGGCATTGTTATTATATGGTCATCATGTCAGAACAATGACATTTTTGAGGAAAAACATGTTATAAATATAAGTCAATGATACTAGCTCATATAAGGGTTAAAAGGAAACCATGTCGAGGCTATGGATGCCTGTTAGCAGCAGTGGCTCTGTGTTATGAAACTAACTCACAAAAAGATAGAAAAGATAGATCAACGACTTAGAAATTAGCCTCTTCGAGGGGGAATCTCCTTTACATTACACAAATGAACAATTTTTGGATGATACAAATGAAAAAACCTCATTTCTATATATAGGAGTCTAAGGGGTCAAAATATAATCAAAGCCGACATAACAATAATAATATAAGGACACAAAGATAACAATAGTGGGCTTCTATGGGGCACAATAATAACAATATGGGGGAAATAGGGGCACAACCATAACAATAAGGGCTACAATGACAATAGCAATGGGGGAATCACTGGTATTATAGGGACCTAACTTGCCCCTCTCCTTCAAAAAAGTGTTGTCCTCAATGTTTGCATAGTTCCGGATTCTTTTGTATAAAATTCTAATCCTCCCATGTGGAATCTTCAATGGGTAAGTTCTTCCACTTAATGAGGTACTATGAAATTGATCGATTTCGTAGTTATCGAGTTCTTGTTTCTGTGAATACTTTAGGTTCCAATATGATTTTTCCTTCCTCATCAAGTTCCGGCAATATTTTTTGAACTGGGAGCTTGCCACCTATAACCTTCTTTAATCATGAAACATGGAAAACTAGGTGCACTCGGGAAGTTGCAGGAAACTCCAATTTTTATGCCATAGTACCTATCTTTTGCAACACCTTGTATGGACCATAATACTTTGGTGATAATTTATTATCCTTCTTAGCTTTCTTGAAGGACATTTTTTTATATGGTTGTAACTGTAACAATACCCAATCACCTACATCAAAACTTCTTTCATTGTGTTGTTGATCTGTTTGTTGTTTCATTCGATTTTGCGCCAAAGTGAGGTTATCTTTTAAGAGTTGGAGAACTGTTGTTGATGCTCAATGTGATCTTCCA
>APFE031709717.1:31364-132874 GCA_000404065.3 Pinus taeda | reverse complement strand
CTTTCCCTCGGACTTGGGTAAACCTGTGATAAAATCCATTGAAACCTCCTCCCAACGTTGGCTTGGAATGGATAAAGGTTGTAATAGACCCGGTGTCTTAATTGTTTCAACTTTATTTTGTTGGCAAACCAAAACATTCCGCCACAACGTTTAAATATCTGATTTAAGGCCATCCCAAAAAAAATCCTTCTTAACCCTGTGGTAAGTTTTTAAAAATCCTGAGTGCCCTCCTAAGGGAGAAGTGTGCAATTCCATAAGAATCTTTTGTTTTAGCTGGGAATTCTTTCAGAGGTATAAGCGATCTTTGTATAACGAATCATTTTTCCAGCTAAATGTATTAGACGTACTGGAATCTTGTTGTAGCTTTCGAATAAGTGCCCACAGTTCTTCGTCATTCTTCCATTCCTCCCTTGCTTCATTTATCCAATCTGGTTGGATAATAGAAATGGCACACAACAATGCTTCCACATCCTCATCCTTTCTTGAGAGTGCATCTGCCACCACATTTTGCTTCCCTTTTTTGTAGATGATTTCAAAGTCATAACCCAACATCTTTGTGACCCACTTTTGTTGCTCTTCTGAGGATAATCTTTGTTCTTAAAAGTATTTAAGGCTATCATGATTTGTCTTTACCTTGAAGTGTCTTCCCATTAGGTAGGGTCACCATTTCTTAAGTGCATGTAGTATTGCCAACATTTCCTTCTCATAAATATCTTTGTGTAAATACTTTCCTTTGATTGGACGACTTTCGAAAGAAATGGGTCTTTCGTCTTGCATTAAAACAACACCATTTCCATTTCCTGAGGCATCACATTCCACAATAAAAGTTTTTTGTGAAGTCCGGTGTAGCTAATATCGGTGCTTGGCACATTGCCTCTTTAAGATGTTCAAAGGCCTTCATTGCTTCTGGATTCCATGAAAATGCATCTTTCTTCAATAATGTTGTTAGAGGTGCTGCTATTCTCCCATAATTCTTAACAAACTTGCGATAATACCCTGTCAACCTGATAAATCCTCGCAGATGCTTTATGGAGTGGGGATTTTCCATTCCTTAATGGCTTTAATTTTGCTAGGGTCTACCTTAACTCCTTCATGAGATACAATATGACCCAGATATTCCACCTCTTGTACTCCAAAGAAACATTTGGATCTTTTTTGCATATAATTGTTTCTCCTCCAATAGTTGTAGCACCCTGTCAACATGTTCAACATGATCCTTCCAAGACTTGTTGTAGATTAGTATATCATCAAAAAATACTAACACAAATTTTCTAAGGACGGGTTTGAAAATGGAATTCATCAAACCTTGAAATGTAGAAGGTGCATTGGTAAGGCCAAAAGGCATGACCAAAAATTCATAATGACCCTCATGAGTTCTAAATGTTGTTTTCAGAATGTCTTCAGTCTTCATTTTGATTTGATGATATCCTGAACGAAGATCCAACTTGGTGAAGTAAATTGATCCATCTAATTGATCCAATAATTCATCAATGACAGGAATGGGAAATTTATCTTTAATAGTGAGATTTTTGAGCTCCCTATAATCCGGACACATGCACCATGATCCATCCTTCTTATGAACCAATACTACTGGAGCATAGAAAGAACTTTGACTAGGTTGAATTATACCAACCTCTAAGATTTCTGCAACCATATGTTCAATTTCACTCTTTTAGGCATAGGGATATTTGTAAGGCCTAATGTTTGGAGGAACACTTCCTGGGATCAAATGAATAGCATGACCATGATCACGAATAGGCGGGAGGCCTTTGGGAGTCTCAAATACCTTGGCATGATTTTCCAAGACTTTTTGGAGATCTGGAGAAATAAATGCTTTCAATGTGGGAACCTCTAGTGAACATAACTGTGCAATTACACCTCATTGTTCTTTCTTTAGAATCTTTGTCATTCCGTTAGAGTTGATTATCTTTCCTAGTTTCCCTGCGATACCCCTCAATTCAACTTCCTTACATTATAAAGAAAATTTCATGAAAAGTTCTTGAAAATTAAAAGCTATTGTACCTAAGGATTGTAGCCATTGGACTCCTAGTACAACATCAACACCACCCATTGAATGGAAAGAATTGGGATATTCAATACATATTCTCCTATGGATAGCTTGATATTATGGCACTTTCCAGAGCAATTTATGTTCCCTCCAGTTGCAACCATCACTTGAAACTCTAGTGTTGGATATAGGAAGCAATTCAATTCCTTGGCTATCTTACAATGAATAAAATTATG
The DNA here is from genome assembly GCA_000404065.3 of Pinus taeda. NCBI lineage: Eukaryota > Viridiplantae > Streptophyta > Pinopsida > Pinales > Pinaceae > Pinus > Pinus taeda. Next base: position 130,630 of record APFE031709717.1, on the reverse strand, counting down.
GGTATTACCCGAATCAATCAACATTATCACCTTTTTCTTCTTGATGTGTCCTTTTATCTTGATAGTTTGAGGAGTGATAATTCCAGCCAATGCATTACAAGATATGGTCAAATTCAATTATTCTTTCTCTAGGGTTTGTCCCTGGTGTATATCCTCTTATTTTGATGTTTCTTGTTCCTTTTCTTCCTCTTCACAATCTATGTAAAATAATTTATTCTCAACACAGTTATGACCTTTCGTGTATTTTCTATCACAACTGTAACAAAACCATTTTCCTCTATTTTCTTCCATTTTTTGTGGTGTCAACCTTGTAGGTTATGGAAGGCTAGGGGCAACAACACTTCCATCTTTATAATTGTGAGTGGTAGTCTTCCTTCTTTGTTATGAAGAATTTGGTATCTACGGATAAATACTAATTCCCCAGACAGTAGCTATATCTAGAACAACAGTTTAAAGCACTTTCACTTTTCTCTATAAACAATAGATAAGACAAAGAGAATGAGAGGACCTACTTGTACTTTCGATTTCCTCTTGTCTCCTTTGTATCGATATTGTCGCTCCTTCCCGTACTTAACACGCTTCAGAAGTACCTGTAAATATCAACAGAAGATAAAGAACCAATCAAAGCAAAAGATCTATTGATTACAAGTAAATGGAATCAGATACATTCACACATATAAGCATCACATATCAAGATAAGCATATGGAAAAAGGTGCAAATACTTTATTTAATAGAAGGAATAATTACAACCATGAAGCTTGATTTGAATTCACTCCTCCAGCTTTGGTTACATCAACATCACATCATAAGCATGATAATTCGACAGCATAACAACACTTACAATAGTCTCAATTCTCAAACTAACATTATCTCCTTACAATCATCAAAGTCCAGCCCTTGATCACTTAGATGAGTGCTTAATTTATAGGAAGATGGAGGAGGTTTTGACATCAATGAGGGTATTGAATGGCCTTACATACTTAGAATTAGTTCCATGGAGGAAGGGATGAGAGGATAGGATGTATCTTAACTCATTCCTCATCCATTTTCGAGCTCATAGAGAATAATAAGTGTGGGAATCATTTAGAAGGCTCCAGAAGATAAGAATATTCCCCAAACCCTATGTGAATTTGTTAGGGTCCAACCCTAACCCCTTTATTTATGTAATAGGATCGAGTCATAGTTATAGTTAAGTAAAGAGTCAATAAAGCCCATATTAATAATTGTAAGTGGTTAACCCACATTTAATGAAGGGACCACAATTAGTTGCAAATGGGCCATGGTATTATATAGATGGTATTAATAAGAACCATGGTATTGCCCCATGGTATTGCATGTATGAATCCTATATAAAGGATAAAGACTCCCCTCGAGGAGCATAGTGTCTTATTTTGTAAATGAGCTCAGCACTATTGGAGGTTGCCCCCTCGAAGAGGCAAGTGAACATTGCTTTTTGAATAATAAAATACTTGTTGTTATTTCTCATTGTTCTATGTTCTGGGTATATTTCTTTGCATATTTGGTATTCTGGTATCATCTTGCATGTTAAGAGCATAACAAGTGGTATCAGAGCGCTTTCCAGGGCCGGTGGGATCTCCAATTTTTAGCAAATTATTATTTTTTGGTTAGAGATGTGTTTTGGCGTCTTTAAACCATAGGATATGTCATTGAGCACATAAACCTATGGATTTGGGGAGGCATGCACGCAGGAAATACAAGAGGTGGTCATGCTTGTTGGACTCCCTTGTAACCCCTGTGGGTACCCCTTCGAGTAGTAGTGCATTAGACAGAACCGCGCACAAACTGTCTTCCAAGTACCCTCTGGGTATATTGGAAGCCCCCTAGCTCCCTTGAAACCTCGCCATAGATAAACCATCGGTTGTCTTGCTGCTACAGTACACTGAGAACAACACTCGGCTTGAGCATACGATAGGGTAGTTAGGTTATACAGCTAAGGGTACGGTTTATCCTCCTTGGTTAGTGCCCTAAAAGAATGGGTCGAGTACTACAGTCAGACCCTTATGTATATTGTGATCTGTAGCACTTGACACTCCTGGAGACCATAGTTCCCTTCTCTATCTCTGGATCATGCATCATCTTTTCCAGATCAGATCTCGGAGGTGGGGTTTTGTCACAGTAGCAGCAATCAATTTCGTAGTTTAGATCTATCAGATTAGCCATTCAAATCTATCAGATCCATCAGATCCGCCATCCAGATCTAACAGTTTGGGCTCTGTATTCGTCGCAACAATCAGATCTGACTAATTCTATGGGTTCCTATACCTGGGTGTGATTTTCACAGGAATTTGGGCAGCATTGAATTTTCTGGGATTCGACCACTACAGTATTCCTAAGCAAGGAGTAAAACTTCATTCGGAGTATAAACAAAAAAATTATGAGACCCCCGGGGACGCTTACTGGAGACTTAGCCCATAAGAATCAGGGCGACGAGCTAAGAAAAGTAGTACCATTCAATTGTTAGTGCCAAAAGTTTCGGGCGGTCTCAAATTTCAAGTACATCGGATCGGTGCATGGTACAAACTAGAGCTCAAGCTATGGCCAATGAGAGGATTGACAACCTTGAATCACAATTGAAAGATGTACTGTTGCAGTTGAAGAACTTAAATGAAACACTCTCAAAGGGCAAGATGGAGAAATGCGTGGAGGCATATATTGGCAATGAAAACATTGAGGGCGAGTCTAGCTAGTCTCTTCACCTCTTTGGCACCCACCAACAATCCCAGCCGCGACCACCCAAGCTAGACATGTATAAATTTGATGGCTCTCACTCGGCCACATGGATAGCACAAATGGAGCAATATTTCACACTGACTCACATCATGGATCATGTGACTCATCTTAGTGTGGGTAGCATGTACTTGGACAATGAAAGATGGCAATGGTGGCAATGGCATCAACGTTGCTATGGAAGGCCCTTGACTTGGAAGACATTCAAAAAAGCTCTTACGGATCGCTTTGACCATGAATCTAAATTTTTGGGTCGTCTCACTAGGCTCCGACAGACAGGAACAGTGAATGAATATATTACAGCCTTTGAAGCCTTAGCCTTCCACACAGGAGGTCTACATGATCAGTTCTACTTGGAATGTTTTGTCAGTGGTCTCAAAGAAGCCATACAGGCCCACGTCCAACTGCAACACCCTATCTCATGGTTGGATGCTTGCAGGATAGCTCGTGAAGTAGAACGTGCATTAGCAGCCCAGTCCAATCGCCCAAATTTCATAGCCAAGGGTCGCCCCACCCAAACACTCAAGGTTCAAAAGGTGTCACCAACAGAAATGGCAGAAAGAAGAAAGCAAGGATTGTGTTACTACTGTGATGAGAAATACTCCCCAGGGCATAAATGCAAGGAGCCCAAATTCTTTTAAATTGATGCTACTGATCACAGTTCATCAGAGGAAGCCCCACCACTTGAGGAACTAGAGGAGGAAGAAGAGGACAACCAACAGGACAATGTACCTGAAGAACTAGTTATCTCGCTGCATGCTTTGGCTGGGATTTCTTCTCCCCAAACTCTCAAAATCAGAGGTTTTATTAAGCATCGCCCAGTACTAGTCTTGATTGATAGTGGCAGTACACATAACTTTATCCATCAAAGAGTCGCGGAAGCAGTGTATTGTTTTGTCTGAGCAGTTTCTAACTTCCAGGTCCAAATTGCTGATGGGGGGACAATGAAATGTGAAGGCCACTGTGAAAATGTCAAACTTCAAATGGGGGATTATTAGTTAAAGACCCACATGTTTTCCATACACATGGGAGGGTGCGACGTTGTCTTAGGTGTTGAATGGCTTTACACACTTGGCCCAATCACAATGGATTTCTAGGAGTTATATATGAGATTTAAGTAGAACAACCACACACATACCCTCTGCGGACTCCAGGCAAGAGCTCCCTCTATCATCAGCTCACATCGGATGGAAAAATTGTTAAAAAGGGCCACCATGGAGTTATAGCCCAATTTAATGCCATCCAGGCCTTCGAATCCAATTCTCTTCATATTCATCCTGAGATGTAACAGATCTTAAACAACCATCTGCCAGTCTTTGACAAGCCTCATGAGCTTCCATCCTCGAGAGGGGAACATGATCATAGCATTACTTTGGTCCCAAGGGCCCAACCACCAAATGTGCGCTATATAGATATATGTTCACCCAAAAGAATGAAATTGAAAAAATCATCAAGGAACTCTTGGAAGCAGGCGTCATTCGTCCCAACATTAGTCCTTATTCATCGCCGGTGGTCATGGCGCTCAAGAAAGATGGGAAATGGCGTATGTGTCCAGACTTCAGGGCCCTCAATAAGTTGATGGTCAAAGATAATTTCCCATCCTAGTTGTCGATGATTTGTTGGATGAACTAAATGGAGCTCAATTCTTTACTAAGCTCGACCTTTTCTCGGGCTATCACCAAATTCGCATGAAAGAAGTAGACATTCCAAAGACTGCTTTCCGAACTCATGAAGGCCATTATGAGTTCTTGGTCATGCCATTTGGTCTTTGTAATGCCCCATCCACTTTTCAAAGCCTTATGAACCACCTGCTCAAACCATATCTTAGAAAATTTGTCCTTGTTTTCTTTAATGACATCCTCATCTACAGTCGCACCTAGGCCACACATCTTCAACATGTAGATCTGCTCTTGCAACTGCTCCGCAAGCATAAATTATTTATCAAGATGTCCAAGTGCTCTTTTGGCATGGAAGAAGTTGATTATTTGGGCCACATTGAGGGGTGTGAAGGTGTTAGGGTGGACCCCAAAAAGATCCAGGAAATGTAGGACTGGCCTCAACCAAAGACCTTGAAGAGCTTGAGAGGATTTTTGAGTCTCACAGGCTACTATCGCAAATTTGTCCACAATTATGGTCGCATTGCTAGGCCCCTCACTCAACTCCTCAAGAAAAATTAATTCCTCTGGAATGATGAAGCACAACAGGCCTTTATAGCTCTCAAACATGCCATGTGTTCCACTCCAGTCTTAGCATTACCCGACTTCACCAAATATTTTGTGATTGAATGTGATGTTTCTGGTACGGGTATTGGGGCGGTCTTAATGCAGGAAGGTCGACCCTTGGCCTTCACGAGCCAATAACTAAGTGGGAAGAATCTGGGACAATCTACCCATGAGAAGGAGATGATGGCCATCTTACATGCAGTAGATACTTGGTGACCATACTTATTAGGGTGACGTTTTCAAATCCACACAGACCATCAAAGCCTTAAATATTTTTTGGAGCAACGCCTATCCTTGCCACAACAAAATAAATGGCTTACCAAAATGTTGGGATAAGATTATGAGATAATTTACAAGAAAGGGCGCGAAAATATTGTAGCATATGCGTTATCCCGCCAATTTGAGGAGGAAAGTACCCTGCTCGCAATTTCCCTTCCCATTCCAGAATGGATTGAAGAGGCTCGCAAGGAATGGTTTTCACATCCCTGGCTCTCCCAACTCATTAATCAACTACAGATGGATCCAAATTCCACAGCGGGCTACTCGTGGTAGGATGAGCTTCTTCGCTACAAGGACGGAGTCGTAATATCACCAACATCCACCCTCAAAAGCCACATTTTAGTGGAGTTGCACTAATCTCCCACTGCAAGACATTCTTACTTTTATAGCTAAATGCGACGTTTGTCAGTGCCACAAAGGAGAAACAGTCAAATCCCCAGGCACATTACAGCCATTGCCCATCTCGGCCTCAATCTGGACGGAGGTTTCTATGGATTTCATTACAGGTCTTCCAAAGTCAGGAAACAAGTTAGTCATCATGGTGGTTGTGGACAGACTTTCTAAGTATGCTCATTTTTGCGCCCTACCCCACCCTTTTACACCGACTTTGGTCGCTCAATCTTTGATGGATCAGATCTTCAAATTGCATGGCATGCCCACTTCCATTGTGTTTGATTGTGACCTGATCTTCACCAATAACTTTTGGCAGAAACTCTTCCGGCTACAAGGTACCCAACTACAACTCAGTACTTCATATCATCCACAAACTGATGGTCAAACTGAAGTAGTGAACAAATGTCTGGAGACCTACCTTAGGTATTTCACTTCAAAAAAGCAACATCTCTGGGTACAGTGGTTACCTCTAGCCAAATGGTGGCATAACACCAACTATCATGCCACCACCAAAATGACTCCATATGAAGTAGTTTATGGTCAACTCCCTCCTTCCCCTACTTCTTATATCAAGGGATGCTCGAAGGTACAAGCAGTGGATCAACTCCTACATAACTGCACAACCATGCTGGCCCACCTTAGAGATAATCTTCATCAAGCCCAAAACCGCATGAAGCAATAGGCATATCAACATCGCTTAGAACGCCAATTTCAAGAAGGGGATCAGGTATTTTTGAGGTTGCAACCATATAAGCAAACATCACTCAAAGACAAGGGTTGTTAGAAATTATCTCCAAAATTCTACGGACCGTATCAAGTACTTCAGCGCATTGGAGAAGTTGCCTACAAGCTAGATTTTCCACCCACTGCAAAAATCCATCCAGTCTTCCATGTCTCATGCCTCAAGAAAGTGATTGGAAACCATTGCAGAATTCGAACCAGTCTACCTGAAGTGGATGAAGAAGAGTCAATTTGGCTCCAACCTGAACAGGTTCTTGACACACAAGAACGGCACCTGTGTGGCCGCACGATCAAGGAATTCCTCATCAAGTGGAAAGACACATCTCCGGAAGATGAAACTTGGGAACCGACTATTATCCTTCAGCAGTTTCCACAACTTCAGCCTTGAGGACAAGGCTATTCTTATGGGGGAGGGCATGTTAGGGTCCAACCCTAACCCCCTTAATTATGTAATAGGATCGAGTCATAGTTATAGTTAAGTAAAGAGTCAATAAAGCCCATATTAATAATTGTAAGTGGTTAACCCGCATTTAATGAAGGGACCACAGTTAGTTGCAAATGGGCCATGTTATTAGATAGATGGTATTAATAAGAACCATGGTATTGCCCCATGGTATTGCATGTATGAATCCTATATAAAGGATAGAGACTCCCCTCGAGAAGCATCGTGTCTTATTTTGTAATTGAGCTCAGCTCTATTGGAGGTTGCCCCCTCGAAGAGGCAAGTGAACATTGCTTCTTGAATAATAAAATACTTGCTATTATTTCTCATTGTTCTATGTTCTGGTATATTTCTTCGCATATTTGGTATTCTGGTATCATCTTGCAGGTTAAAAGCATAATAGAATTTCGTTCAAACTCGCCAAGCACAGGTAAAAGAGGGACTAAGTGCTCTGCAGAGCACCCTGGAATGGACTCAACTACTCTGTAGCGCACCCTTGCATGGGCCTAATGGAGCTGGTCCCTCTAGAGGTCATTTTAGGATGTCTTCAGGCCATGAAAGGTTGACTTGTTTAGGGCATGTAGCAACTGAAATTAGGGTTTGATGAGCCCTAAAACACTGATCTGGATTATGGGAGTGATGTGCCCAAATGGATTTGTAACATTGTTTCCATAATTTTGCTTTCCATTTTTCTTGCCAACCTGAATGCCTTCTCTAATGAATCATGTTCCCAAAGGCGAACCTCATGTTGGATGTTATCCCTTAAAGTCCCATGAACACATAAATCCTATGCTCCTCTAGAATATATTTTACCCTTATATTCAATTTTTTGAAGTCCTCAATTTGCTCTACCATTGAACCCTTTTGTTTGAGATTTATCAATTGGCTAAAGAAAGTGGTGCTTTTTGTATCCTCATATTGTGCTATCATTTCATTCGTAAAATATCTCAAGTGACAATTTGTTTACGAGAGCAAAGCCATCGATATCATACAAAATGATTTGGTTCCAAATATAAAGTTGCAATGCATACCTTTTGTGTGTTTTTCACATTATGGAGATCGAAATATTGCTCCATATGTAGTATTCATGTTATAGGATCCTTGCCATCAAACTTCCTCATATCGATCTTTGGAAAATGGTGGGTCTTCTATCCAACGTTAGAGTCTATGAAATCATGATTAACATTTATTTTGTTCTCATCATGAGTTTCCTTTACTACCCTTTTGCCATTAGTAAGAATTTCTTGTATAAACTTTGTCAAATCTGTCTTCAAATCTTCCATGTTTCCTTTAAGTTTTTCTTCTAAACCATCCATCTTAGCTTCCACTCATTTCTTTAAACCATCCATCTTATCTTCCATGCCATCCATCTTAGCTTCCACATCATTCATCTTAGTTTCCACGTCATTCATCTTAGCTTCTACGCTTTTCTTTAAACCATCCATCTTAGCTTCCACGCCTTTCTTTAAACCATCCATCTTAGCTTCCTATTATAAATATTGTGCAGAGCTTTAAGTACAGGGCCTTTCTAGTACTTTCAGGAATACTTGGAAAACAAAGATTTGGTATGTAGACAGGTTCTCTGGGGGCAGCGGAGGCTTTCTGAGGCTTCAATAGTCTTTATGTTGCTTTAAATCGGAGTCTGCAACATCTTCTAGTAATCAAGTTTGAATTGTGGTTGAAAAACGACTCCAAATGGTTCAAGAGGTCTTCTGGTGCTTTGGAATTGGTCGGCAAAGGTTATTTGCAACAAAATATCAGTGAAAAGAATGGAAAGGGCGGCTTTTTGGTTTTTAACCAACAACAATTAACCTTTGGGTGCAGGGTTAATGTTTGAATAGTTGGCAGTTTCAATCTTACGCGGGGAGGCGATATTATGGCTCATCGCACTGCTTTTGAGTGGTGGGTGGTATTTTTTTAGAGGACACAATAAAATGTGGGGCTGCCATGTAGCAAAAGGGCGATCGGGAAAAACCGTGAATCTCGTGTGCTTTTGGGATGTTAAAGATCGGATTTGGGAGCAAGCGATATGGGATACAGACCGTTGGATCTGGAGGTGGGTGATTGGAGGGTTATCGCATGATAGAGTTGCGAGGGATGAGTCGGGGTGTGGGGTCGGGTTTTTAATTAAAATGTAAAGGGAAGTAATATATGCGATGGGTATTAATAAAATGTGGGACCTAGGAAAAAATGTACTAGGGATATAAGTTAAAAGGGTATCGGGGAGGGTTTTTGAATGGGGCTCGATACATTATTTTAACTTAGGATAAGGGGGTTTTAATGGGTTTAAATAGAAAAGGGAAACTGATAAGGGGGGAATGATTTTTAAAGGGAAATGTCTAGGGAAAGGTGTGAAATAAAGGGAAAAAGGGTTAAAATGAAGGGAAAGGGTTTTTGCAATAGAAATGTGTTAGAATAAGGGGAAATGAAAAGGGAAGGGTCGTTTGGAATCAAGAAAGGGAAAAATACTAGGGAATGAAAAGTAATGAAGGGGAAATGAAGGGAAATTAATAAACTAGACATGTACGGGTTTAGTAAAATGAGGGGACATTAGTGAATGAGCTTTAGTATTCAGGCCTAAAATTATATAGAATTTTTTTAGGGTAAATACCCCAAAGTAATATATGACTTTTGTGAATGTCCTCTTTCTTTGATAATTTCTCCTGCACATGAAACATAGGTTTAAGCATGATGAAGGTGCATTTGAGCTAACAATCTTGTGCATTCCAAAACCTTTTTTACCTATATTTACCCTAGCGTTTTCTCTTCATTTATTGGGTGCATTTAATCTTGCTTACCCTCTATTTCTTTTTCTTTGATAAGAAAACTATCTAATTCTAATCTTATAACTTCCAATGGCTTATATTAAACTGATGAGCTCATTATTATTCTCTACCTAACTACTGATCTACCAAGATTAAACAGTTTGGCTAGATCTTTCTTCTCTATCTATTAGCATGAAATGAAAAGCATGAATGAATCAATTACAAATTTTGACCATCATGGATTGTGGCATTTTTGACAAGTTGCACACAATCTTATTTTGCAAGGCAAAGTAAAAAGTAGTGACATTTGAATTTGCATCACTTTCAGAATCTATTTTTTTATCTCTTTTTAGTGGGGTTCATATTTTCTTTTCTTTTTTAATCCTTTTCTTTTAGTCCTTTGATTTTTCTTTTAGGACTTACCCTCTTTACATTTTTTATTTTTAATATGGGAAAACATTTCGCAAAAAGAAAAAGTATGTACAATATTACAAGACTAATCATAGCCAATTCAAAATTATGAATCCTATTATTATAGGACCCTAACACCAGGGAAAACATACAAACAACGAATCAAAAATAGGAGGAAAGTAACATGAATTGCCTCACCGAAATAGATAGTGAATTCTCTCCACTGACCTTCGCAAAAAAATTCTAGAAGCCACAACAAAAGCTCCACTCGCAGAAGGACATAGTCGTCTGACCTCCACTTCTTCAACACCATATAAATCACAAACCTCAACGCATAAGAATCAGGCTCCCATACAAGCAACCTTTTTCCATCCAAGGAAATTCGAACCACCACCACCACTAGGGGGGGTCGACTCCTCGACCTCTCCTCTGCTCCGAGCTTCCACCCAAAATACCCAAGACAAGGCTAGTTGCATGTATAAATAGCCATAAATGGCCATCTAATGGGATGATTGCAGATGCATGTCGGAGATGATTTGTACCCCCTGTTCATAAATGCCCATCACGTCATAGGGTGGCAAACTTGACCCCCAAGGCCCCCTCTTGTACAATGTGAACCCCCCATCGAGGAGAATCAACATAGGGTATTACTGTTATTAACTGGTATAACTATCTATATTAATTGATTGATGTAACATATGGATTAGAGTTTATGATGTGAACCAATGTGTATACACATAATGATGATTTTAGTGCATTACATGGTTTCAATTCACATATATTAGGTTTAGTAAATGCAATTAATATCATTTATGATAATATTACGATGAAAGGTGGTGAGATGAATCAACATGGGAGCATATTATTATTTATATTGTTTTTTTTTCCAATTATATAGATGAATTTTTATGATTGTTTTCTTACATAAATTGAATTGCTATGATCAATATTGTAATATCAATTGATTTCTTAGCACATTTCGAACATTATAATAAGGCTAACTTTGTAGGTATTGATTGAGTATATGGTATAGTTTATTTGACATACTATGATTAATATGATATTATGTTGATTGATGGTAATCTAAACATATTATTATATCAATCAAATATTATGCCTGATATAATATAATAAGCATGTTATAATCTACACATTATGATCAATATCTCTTTATAATGATTAATGTATTTTTCTATGGAAAAAATTGATGAATATATATTACTATATTAAAAGAAATTTATTTGTTGATAATTTTCTTGGCATCTAGATAATCTAATTATTTGGAGGTGAAAATTTAACAATATTATGGCTTGGTAACTATATTTTAGTAGCAGATGGACAATGACCAGGCACATGGGGCCTAAAATTTATATTGTACCTAATATTGCGTCTCCTTTGACTTGGAAAGAGGCTTGGCATTTAAGCTATGCACATTTTAATGCCAATTTCACTTTGTTAAATCATGGTCAAATTTGTGGATGGTTGAACCCCCGACAAATCATAGGACTTCCCCATCAAAATTTAATTGTTGTTATCTACATGGTGATGTGAATAGTCTTACAAAAGTGTAGTTCATTTTTCATTAAAATAATATTAGTATTGTGATTGTTTTGAATAAATAAATACATTATACAAAAAAAATCACAATTAACCTTTTCTATTTTTTTTTTCTTCTTCGGGTAATATATCTCAGAGTAAACCACCCAAATACTTCTCCTCATTTTGAGGATGGTACTTAGGTAAATCCTAAATTCTTCAAGGCACAATACCAAGTCAAAAACACAACTCACTAAAAACAACATCACAAAATGGGATTTAAATCAATATGGGGAGGGTAACATGTTTTCTCACAACCATTAGAACTACACCCCATTGACAACTTTTTATTAAAATAACTGTGCACATTATATGCCATTATTTCTATATGAAAACTTAAATTTTAGAGAAAACAAATAGGTTATAACTTGGCATATTTGGGGTGCAAAATAATGTATATGTTTTATGATTTATAAACATAGTTTTATAAAATAATAATAATATTATTAATATTAATAAAATTTACAAAAAATTTACGAATTTGTGTGCCATCATGTATAATGTAATTGGAATGGTATAACATTGTTTTTCCCAGTATTGTTTCTTTAAGTAGGAATATAATAATGTATTTGGAATGGTATAATATTGTTTTTTCCAATATTACTTCTTTAAGTAGGATTATAATAAATATGTTTGTCATATAATTCTCATAAAATTAATGTAGATTTATTTTAAATTCAAATTTATTAAACATTAATTTTAAATTCAAATCTATTTAGTAATGAGAGGGATTAAAAAAAATTGAGAAACAAATATTTTGTTACTTAAAATATCTCAAGTTAATATTGATTTATGTTAGTGTTTGTATGTGTGCATGTTAATTAGATTTTGATATTCTTTCTTAAATTTTCCTTTTTTATATTATTGAATTTATTTATTTATTTATATGTTACACATCTCATCCATATTGGGTTGTTATATTTTTAATTCTTGATCTATAAATTGTCTATAAATTGTCATGGATATTCCATTAGAAAAATTCATCACAACACATATGATAAAATTAATGAAATATTTAATGTTAATTTTTTCTTAGATTCCAGATTTTTCAGTTAGCTAATTTTTTGCTTAATTAATTAAACTAGCTAAAATGTGAGAAATAGGAAATAGAAATACATACAAATACCATCCTCAATAAAACACAAAGATTTGCCTTAGGAAACCCTTATGAGAAAATATACAACTAGAAAGTGAGGTTGCTATGTTGTATTTTCTCTAGTATGGAAAATGTACAAGTACAAAGAAAGAGGTATTCTCTATGGAGTTACCTAAGACTTGTGGTTTGTATGGCTGCTACAAAATCTTACTACCCTTTGTTTTGCTCTCTAACTCCTTTCTCCTAGTGACTTGGTATTTCAAATAGCCTAAGAGCCAACTAAGGGTAAAGTTTTATTCCATCAACCTTCAACTAATGTTGCAAGTTTGAAACTTCTAGAGTGTTCTTGAAAGCCCACACACTTCTAGCCCTATATGCATGAGTAACAAGGGTTGATGTCACATCTACTTGTACATGGAGATCAACATGGTAGGGCAATTTGTGGGAGGTGTAACTCTTGCATACAAACTCTGATTAATGTGATTCTTGCACCGTTGTAAATGTATCTAAGTGTAGAATGTTGTCTAAGCATCTTGCATAAGAGCAAGAGGGGTTTGACCCCAAACATGTCATTTAATGCCTCAAAATGACTTAAGAAGTTTTCATACCCCAATTCTCCAAATTAGCACTTGCTGGTAAAAATGATCCTACAAGCTAATTCCTCCAACTTTTCTAGTCTAAAGGCATTGAGATAGATGAAAAATAATATATGATCCAATCCAGATCAATTCTTTTAAAATATTATATTCAATCAACTTATGCCATATGCCACATTTGTTTTGGGCATAAATGTTACACATTTCGCTCATACTAGGTTATATAATGCACCTCTTTTCTCTCATTATGATGAACAAATTCAAATGATGATGGCACATTGTTGGAAACCTATTTCCATATAGAATGCTTTGTATAGAGACATCAAGCTGACATCTTGAAGAGATATATAGTATATCAAGCAATCAATGCCAAAAAAATACCCTAAATCTTTATTTTATCAAAATTTACTTTACATATTAACAAGCACAACAATTCCATGTTAAGTTGCAAACATTATAAATGGATTTTTTTTATTTTTTATTTTTTATTTTTTTAATGTATTCTTTAAAGAAATACAATTGCTGTGGTGGAAAATGAGATTAGAAAACTTCTTCTTCTTCTTTTACCACAAGCACATTCAATTTTCCATTCATAAGTTATGGTTTAACAAAACTTGAAAACGTGAGATATTTGTGATGGTAGGATTGGATTGGGCCATGGTCACCAATGTAGTTGTGTAGGAATTGGTCATAATGGGTTACATGGAAAATTGTACGAGTGTACAATTGATTCTTAATTTATAGGTGCGAGGGGTTACCTAAGTGCATGTTGGGACTAAAGAAAGAGGAGAACTTAGTTTAGAGGCAACTTTGTTTTCTTGGAAATCTACGACATCAATAGAATAAGTAACCAAAGGAACCACCACCACATCCTCCTCAAAAACTAATCCCTTGGCTAGGTAAAATATGCAAAATTAAAACTGTATACCATGACACAAACCATTAAGTATGCATCCCCATGGTGAGCATCCTTTGGGTTTAAATGCAAAACTAGTGAATACACAAAAAAAATGATCCATGTGAATATTTTATTCTTCCTCCCAATGGTGGAAGCATTTTATATATAGCTTAAGGGTTAAAGGAGGAGATACATGACTAGGATTACAATGGTTGTTGTTTTACGACAGTGAAGAGACATAGTACCCATTTAATGGATCATATGAAAACAAATTATTTGGCAACAAAATTTACATTAGATGCTTTATGCTCATGCATATTCACCTAAATTGATAATAACAAAATGGTGTGAAACATAACAAGAACATGCACATAAACTTAATCAAGCATTCAATCATGGACTTATACTAGAACCTCATAATGCTTAAAACAAATTCCTTAAGAATTATGCATGAACTATGCTACAAGTGAAAGTAATGATATATAAATTTAACTATAAAGATTTGAAAAAAATATGAATTTGAGGACTATATATATATATATAATGCAAATACAAAGAAGTAAATACAAAACTCCCACCCAAATTATTAAACACAATGATATATTCATGGATAATAAACACAATCACATTAATTCGCACCGCCGTGATGGCTATACTTAAACATATGCCAGTTTAATCACCAAATTATCATTTGATTCAACAAGCTACCTCAACAACAACTCATAATCATTCTCATAATGTGAGTCACAATGCTCCTTCACATTACTTTGATTCTCATCTGCTAATTTAATCTCCAAATTATCATTTGATTCAACATGCTACCTCAACAACAACTCATAATCATTCTCATAACATGAGTCACGATGCTCCTTCTCATTACTTTGATCCCCATCTTTTGGTAGGAAATTGATTTAATTTGACAAATAAGGGTAAGATATTCTTCCGGGCTCAAGGTCATTCAACAACAAGACTCAAAGCCATACATCAATATATTCAATATAAGCTCAACATATGTCACTTGAGAATTGAACTTGAGTAAGGAGGATAATAATAATTCTTCTCAACCACCCAACATAAACCCAATTAACCATACACCACTCTATATGTAACAAAATAAATCTATTAAAATCTCATTCATACATTTAAGAACACAGTGATAATTCTTAATCGCAAAAATCAATTCCCCTAACTAATATATATTATTATATATTATATTTTAATTAGCTATCATAATGGATATTCCATAAGCTCTCTAATCTAAAATAAAAACATACCGAATTAATAAAAAAAATAATTACTATTTCCATATCATAATTAATTTTCCATGAATCAGGAGATTCCATAAAAATACCACTTGATTGATGAAAATTGTCATCACTCTCAAATTAGATCTAAAAAAAAAAGAAGAAAGTACCACCCTATTAAATGTGACACAACACTAAATGTCTTCATAAATGTTGGTGGATACACTACAATCAAACTTCAAGCTATAAAGGAGTTCTTTAATACTTCTCCTTTATTGCTCATCTAATTTGAACCTTCTCTTAGTTAAATAAAATTTTAAAAAATTTATCTTTCTCATTTAATTGTTTTTAAACAAAATTGTGCAGAACTGTGATAAGCTTTGGTTGAGTGGCTAACACGCCTTGCTTCCATATAGGTGGCAAGAGATTGCTCATCTAATTTGAACCTTCTCTTAGTTAAATAAAATTTTAAAAAATTTTCTCATTTAATTGTTTTTAAACAAAATTGTGCAGAACTGTGATAAGCTTTGGTTGAGTGGCTAACACGCCTTGCTTCCATATAGGTGGCAAGAGGATGAACCGTGAGGGAACCAGGTGAGCACGGACAGATTCTTGTGTATTCAGTTTTTGTCCGTAGTGAGGGCAGCCAATAGAGCTCTGGTTAATGGATTACAGGTCTTTCATTTATAATGGGTATAGGGATTGCTCTATTTAGTAAAACAATAAAGTAAAAAAAGCTATCCAGATAGGCTTAGTGTCATCCTGCTTGATTTATAGAAAATTGTGCCGTTCCTATCAAATCATATTTCAATAAATCCAACATTATTGGTGCGGCGAATCGCTAATACGGTCCTTGCTTGAATTGGTTAAAAAATTTAGTTGCAGTAATCAAAGCTCTAGTTGTCAACAACAAGGCTCATATCAAGTGATTTGCTTATGTCGGTGATGGTGTACGGCACTGAGAGTTGCATCAGCAATTCTCAGTATATGGACAACACTTTTATACACATTAAGGCGAGATTGAAAACAAATAGTCCAAAATATTCCTGTGGCCGGACCCAATTGGCTGCCCAGAGAGAATCAATTAAAAAAATTAATCTGGTCCTTTTAGTGAGCAGTATCCAACATTTCTTTGGACACAGGGGCCCTCTGGAGGGATAATTACATCAAGGAAAAATTCGTGAGGCCATAAAAATTATTCAAAGGCTGATACTTGTTCGGATGGGACATTTTGCACATAAGTGCTGACTGTCACGTCCATAAGAAGTATGGACACACGGGAGAAGTCAGTAATGGTGTCCGAGGAAAGGAATCGGAGTAGAGGACATGGCTTGAAAAAAGGTTTTGCAGTGTGCCTGGGTTGTGGCAGTAAAATGGGCTCTGCTTTGCTATAAAGTTGAGTGGCATTCAAGTCTGCATGTTGGGTGCCCTCAGACTGCAATGCCAGAGAAATAATCAATTGCATGCATTCCAATCTTTAAGGAATACCAACATGGACCAGTCTCATGGCCTCCACAGTAATGATAGCAATGCAGGACTAGTAGGTGGAGAACGGCAACAAGAAGAAGGATAACAACTATCATTCTGAGGCTGGCTATGATAAGTGGTGAAAAGTGTTGAGAACTGTGTTGAGATGGATGCTGATATCAAATTGGTGTCTGTCATTATTTTCATGGCTTTATTCATCTGCCATTGCCGAGGAAATATTGAGTTTTTTACGGATCTTGCCGAACAGGAATATGACAATAATTATGGACAGGATGAGATCCGGGGAATCCCAGGAGAAGATGAGAAGACAAATCAGTTTGAATGGCCTTTGGATCGGCTCAGAGCTCTGCTGGGTGTTTCAATGCACACTGATAGTAAAAGACAATTGGATGTGGAATTGAATGCAGCTGCACCAGCACCAGCACCAGCTCAGAACTATGATAACAATAATGATAACAATAATAACAATAATCATAACAACAACAATTACAATATGCCCTTCTATCCACTCGGCCCATCTATTACGACTCCTAGCCCTCCGAATCAGTCCTCAACGCCTGCATTCAACTTCACTGCACCCTATCCGGAGAAGGAGAAGAAGGGTAATCACAAGGCAATTGCTGTCTCGGTTGTACTTACTGCAGCAGTGATGATTATTCTAGCTGGAATGCTGTTGTATTTGTATAGAAAGTTTATTGGGCATCATGCATTGGACGATGAGCCCAAGTCCGAGAGACCTTTGTTAGCTTCAACGATTAGCGACCTGTCAGAGAGTTTGAAGGCCCTACATGCTTCAGGTAATGTGAGCAAAGTAGGTTTGAGGTGCTTTTCTTAGATTTAATTTTCAGTATTATGACTAGAGATATTCTTTTCAGTACTAGGCTCACCCAATGGGAGAACAGAGTCGGGTTCCTTTGATCGGGGTAAGTTTGAGAATTTCACTCTTCCCACAAACATGTCGAAGAATGGCACTGCACAGACTCGTCAAGTCCAGACTCTGCCCTTGTCCAAAAAACCCACTGGCCTTCATCCCCTGGAATATTCATCTGGTGATGAATCTTTTCATTCAACTTGTGAAACACCTTCATCAGTGCCCAAATTACCGCTTTCTCATCCTCAACAAGAATCTTGGCAATCACCGTCGCCACCTTCTTCCCCTGCATCATCATCATCATCACCGCCATCACCACCACTTTTCCCTCTTAAACAATCTGCCTCTCCTCTTACTGACAGTGTTAACCGTATTCACAGCAATTTTGTTACAAAACATTGCCCATCAAGATCTCCATGCCCTCCTCCTCCCTCACGCCCTTCCTCCAGATATCCACCCCCCCAGCCACCACTGACATCAAGATCTATACCTTCTCCCAGGCACAACAGTATTGGTGTACCTAATTCACGAGAAGCACCTATGCCTATTTCATCTGCAAGAGACTTTCAGTCATCGCTTCCACCTTTGCCACCCCGGCCTCCACCACCGTTATGTAGTTCCTCAAGAGGAGCTCAGCATCCAAACCATTCGAATTCTGGAAAACCTGTGGAGCAATTCAACATTGCTAGGAGAGATGGGGATCCTCTGCCCAAGTTGAAGCCTTTGTACTGGGATAAAGTCCGTGCACCTCCTGATAGTGCGATGGTGTGGAACAGGCTGAGATCGGGCTCATTTGAGTAAGGATTACTTTCTATTGCTTTGCATTGAATTTGGTCTAAGGATTATATTTTCTTGATTTGAAATGCATTCTCATTTGTTAAGCTTTTCCTGATTTACAAACTGCATTATCACTATGCTTTAGCATGTATTACTTTATCCAGTTAGTGGGATGAACAGGTTGGATGAGGAAATGATTGAATCTCTATTTAGCTACCCTACTTCCAATACGGTGAAAAGTGAAGCAGCCAAATGCTCAGTTAACCCCCCACCTAAGCAGCATCAACACATTCTTGACCCTAGAAAATCACAGAACATAGCTATATTGCTGAGGGCATTGACTGTTACAAGAGAGGAGATCTGTGATGCACTACTGGAAGGTGAATTTTTCAACCAGTCTTGTTGCATTCTTTAAAATATAAGAACGATATATTAGTCATGTAATGATTTTTTTGTTTTGATTTGTTTATATTTATTTATTTACCATTCACTGCTTGTAAATTGGCAAACAATACGAATGCACTGTTGCATGTCCGTTGTAGATCTTGGCATAATGGGAGAAAAAATAAAACCCTGCTCATTTTAAAAAAGTGCGGCCAGATATCTATCTCATTGGATTCTTTGGTGTAAATGACAATGGAATTAGGAGGTATCAAGCTGCCTAAATGCTTGGGTGCTGGTTTTATAGGGTTGCCGATTACAGAATGTAGTGCTCAATTTCTTATACCTGGAATCTATAAGAAAAAGGCAGGCAACAACAAAATGCTATTTCAGATTGAGTCTCTGAAGAGATGATTTGAAGCGGTCCGGTTTATGGAGGGATAAGCCTGTTATCTGGCTTACTTGACCTTCAACAGTAATATCCCACCTTATGGATATGCATAGATAGCCTCCTTCGATATTGCGTCATTGAGCTTAGTGAAACATACTGTTCCTCCCCTGTGCCCATTTCACAAATGAGGTAGTACACCATCAAATAGGCAAGTATAGAGGCAGTTGAAACCATGAAATACACACACACACATATATATCTGTTAAGGTAGTTCAGACCTTTACTAATGCAAACCCTGTCCGCGGAGAGTATGCCATTGTTATAGGGATGTATCTGTTAAGGTTGTTGAAACCTTTTTTAACGGAAACCTTGTCCCCAAAGAGTATGCAACTGTTATGTGCACCTTTGGCCCCACCTAAAGGACCTTTTAATGACAAACTTAGGCATGGCATCACATGTAGGTCTTTTTATCTTATGCTCATCACTCTAGCCTCCTGACAGACTTTTGGACTCATTATGTCGGTTCTTGACTCGCACCTATAAAATTTCTGGTATGCACTCACCTGGGCTTATTACACTTTAATCAATAATGTTATTCAATGTATGTTACATCTTTCCTGTAGAGTCGCACATCTGCTTAATGGTATATCCTCCAAATGAGCCTAGGACATGCCCGTTTAGATGTCAACTAGGATTCTTTAAAGTGTCTTGTCCTGGATTGAGTCTTTGCCCATTGATTAACTTACAAGTTACATATTGAAATCCTTGAAGCTGATTAATCTGGATACCTTGATCCTTCATACACATGTTTTTACCCATCAGGGTATATGAATATCCTTTCCTCTAGATCTTAAAATCACAAACCATGCTCAGTCCTAGCTTTTTCCACCTAATTTGGTCAATCAGGCAGCCCAATCTCTACTTAAATTAGGAAAAATTCTAAGTTTTCTTTTCCACGTGACATTTCAAAAAGAACATTCTCCTACCATAAACCGTCGAGCGTGAACTCTCTAGGGATAAGCTGAGTTGGCAACCAAGTAATTTAAGTACATGTTACATGGTCTAGACCGCACAATCATGCTAATGTTCTGTGCTTCGAATTGTGTACCTGCACCCCAAAGCACCAGTTTTGGCACATTACCCATTCTTTGTTATGCTCATGTCCATTCCAACAAAACCCTTATAAAATCAAAGCACAAAATATTTGGAAAATGGAACAGGACGACTACACCTTTTACTACTCACCATAGCTTGAACATTTCTGATGCAGGTCCAATCTTATGAAGGCTTGAAAAGGAGTTTGGTATGCTCATGTTTGAATCCTTTGATAGGAGGACATTCATTTTTTAATAACTTAAGTGAACCCTAGTCTCCTCATATCTGCAATCTCAACTTTCCAGCCCAGTTGTTTCCCTCTTTCTTTGCCCATATGTAAATTGAGACAGTTGAGGCCTTGTTGATTGGAGAAGCACCATTTTACCAGATTGAATACTTGGAGAGTTAAATACCCACTTGGACATTTGCAGCTATTATGTTAGTTCATCATTTCAAGTGAATTCTTCTATGTTTTCTTGCCATCAATTCTCTTTTCATTTTCATGGATTTCTTGTATTTATTTTAGGAATATATTCTATTTTATGGTTACTGATCCATAATCCACAGCCGATGGCTGAGTTGATTCACCAACACAGACCTCTGTTAATATGTGGAAAATAATTGATGCTGTCGTGTTTATTTTACTGTCCCATAATAATGGATGTATATTTTATTTGCAATAAACAGTGTTGGCCATAACAATCATATATACAAGAACAACACAAAGATTTACCTTGGAGAACCAAGTTTGGGAAAACTCTAACAAGAAATGGCTTGTTTGGTTCTATACTCTTTCACAGGAAATTATTACAATCAAGAACAATACATTCTCTGGTAGAGATTTTGTATATCTTCACTCTTTTGCTGCAATTGCAGATTGAAGCCCAGTGTAGCACAATTTGGGCTCCAGGACAGTGTCCATCTGCCCTTGGACAAGCTCCTCTTCTGCCCCTTAATCCTGTTGATTTAGAACTGTAGTGTTTCTTAACGCTTAGAATTGAAACACAAACCAGTTATACAGAGATTATAAATACACAAACCAGTTATACAGAGATTATGAATGCAGAAAATCAGATAAAAGAGATGAATAAGATGAAATATGTGAAATATACCCTTGTATTAAGACAATCAATAGAAAGAGAGTGATGTTTACTTACCTCTTAAGGTGGGGCAACCTTTCACTAATGAAACTCACAAAACATTCCATAGCCTCCTAGCTTTTTAAATAGATTCACAATAACAAAGACCTAACTACTTGTGGTCCCATCAATAATGAATACCAACTACCTAGTGGGCCTTATTTAATAAAAAGGACCCGTTTACATTTAATAGCCATCTACTACAATCTAATGGGCATTATTCAAAGAGGATGGCTACATATATCAATTGATTAACTCATAGGTAGCCTAAAGTAGGGAGATTAGGGGAGGACACTAAGTGATCCGTAAACTGCAATGGATATTCTACTAGACAGTTTGTCACAACATATTTGATAAAATATATTGAAAATCCGAAATCTGTACTATACTATGAGGGTTAATTTTCCTTTGATTCCTAGATTTGTTAAATTATTGCTTTTGTTTATGCATGCAATATATGAAATACGGAGAATAGAAAATAGTGAAAAAAATAAACACTTACAAAGCACAATGACACAAGATATGCTTTGGGAAAACATTATGGGAGAAAACAAACTTGGAAAGTGAGGCTGCTGTGCTCTCTCTTTCTATAAATGGAAATGGAGGCAAGTACAAAAGAGTGAGATTTGTGCTTGATGGGCTGCTACAAAATACAAACCCTCTTTGTTTGCTCTCTCTCTGTCCACCTGTAGTTACTCTGCATATCTATGGAACAAAATGCACTTGAATAGAATGGATCCACCTTTTCCCCCTAGTGGCTTGATTATAACAGAACCCAATAGACTACTAATGGTTAAGTTTGACTCCTTCAAATATTAACTAGAGTTACAATATTGACCTTTCTAGAGTTTTTTTCATGTTCACATGGCTAGCTCCTTTTCCATGAGTAATGAGGTTGATGTGGCATCCTCTCGAATCATGGTGGTAAAAATGGAAAGATCATCGTTCGGGTGGCATAACTTTTGCATATAGACTCTGTTAGAAGTCTTTCTTGCGTTGTTGGAAAGGTATTTGAGTGTAGAACAACGCCAGGGGTTCTATCACAAATGAGAGTTTTTGGACCTCAAAAAACTTCAAGAAATGCCTCAAAATACCTTTGGAAGGTTGAAAACCCCATTCACCAAATTGGGATCCACCAATAAAAATGGTCCTATGAGTTGATTCCTCCAATTTTCCACTCTAAAACCATCAAGGTGGACAAAAAATAATATAATGATCCAATTTGGATCATACCTCCCCATTTTGGGAGGCTTTTGGTTCCCAAAAGCTTTTACTGAATGAGGTGAGTAAATTTTTCCTCTACCTTCTCCTTGGAGTACCATTTAACCTTGCTTGGGAGTTGTCTTTTCAACCCAATTTGCCAAAGGTCATGTTGCCCCCATCTTGTAGTTTTGGGCCTCTTCTATAAAATTGTATCCTTTATCAACTCTGCCTAGGCATTTGGTGCTAAATTCTCTACAGAAGTTATGACATGTTCCTTTTCTTCATTTAGCATGGAAAGCTAATAGAGTTTCAGATTTTCTACATTCACCACTAAGTAAATGTGCATGTATGGGGGTAGATTGAGTCTATTGGCATTATCTCCCACCTTTTCCAGTATCTCAAAAGGGCCATATTGCAAAACCTTGATTTTCTTACCAGGACCTTGTAGCTTCTCCTTGTTCAACTGTGACCATATTTTGTCTCCCACTTTGAATAAATTCTTTGTTTTGTGCTAATCATGCCATGTATTTTTATGTGACTTCGATAGCACCTCCTCTACTTGTAGATGGATTTGTATGATTTCAATAATTTTTTTTGCCCTTAAGTAATCCCCTGTAAGATCCTCCCACACACCTCTTTGTTGTCCATATGCAATATCCAAAGGTGAAGGTGGCAAACATTCAAAACAAGTTTCAAATGGGGACTTACCAGTAGATGTGTGGACTGCCCTATTATAAGTGTGTTATATATATACCATATTTTCATCCCAAGTCTTTGGATGCTTCTGCTTGTAAACCCTTAAAAGTTGCACCAAAGTCCTATTCACTATTTCTAAATGCCCATTTGTTTGTGGATGGAATGTTGTAGACCTCTTCAACCTCGTGTCCATCTTTTCCCACAATGTAGTCCAAAATGCATCGAAAATATTGTGCCCCTATATGAAATGATGCTCCTTGGGATTCCAAAGTGCACTCAAACCTATCCAAAGAACAAGTTTGTTGCTTCTTGCTGGTTGATTGTCTTTTTACAGGGCATGAGATGCACATTTTGCTGAACTTGTTAACTATCACGAACATGTAGTCTGTCTCTTCGTGGTTGTTGGTAAACCTCCTACAAAGTCCATGGAAATTACTTTCTAAGGACGAGTGAGTACAGGTACGGGATGGTATAGACCTTGTTTCTTGTTACTAGGCTTTTGTTGGTACAACAAAGCATTCATCATCTTATGAACCTAGCTACATCTTCTTGCATCCTCGGCTAGTACACATATTGATCCAGGTGGATATTGGTGGCCACTTGCCTATCCCACTTGGACCCCCATTAGAGGATGTATGCTTTGTTGTACCACCTATGTAACCTATTCCATTGGATCTTCTCTTTTGGGCAAAAGATAGAGATATTAGTGATCAAGCTCATGAATTTCTGATGAAGGGAAATCTTAGGCAAACCATCCCCATCATGGTCCCTTTTTAATGATGGCATGCTTCTTGGTTACCATAAGGTCATGATGGGAAGGAAAAGGGGATTGATGACATGGAGAGACACGACAAGCAGGTAGCTCGGTAGGATGATTGTATGTAAGAGAGGCAACCACCGTGTGCTCATTATGTTGGGAAGAAGTGATACATGTAATGAATTTTGGGAAGAAGTGATACATCTAATGAATTATTTCACCTCAAGACCACCCTCAAAAGGAGGAAAAGGTTCATTATTATTAGTGATAGTGTAAGAATGATTGAGGAAATGGTCCACATGTGACTCAAATACATCCCCAGGATCGTGAGGAAAGACAAGGGTCCTATTGATATCATCATCATCGATGTCATAGATAGGGTACTTGTCAAAACGATGCCCATGGGTTTCCCATCTCCCCTTTTCAATATGTAAGTAACCACTAATATCAATGTCCAAAGGGGTAGTGGGATCATTTTTTCCAAGATCCTCTTGATGTTCAATGAAGGCTTCCTCTTGAATCTCTAATGATTGGCATAGTTGAAAATGTTTAAGAAAGCCATCAAAGGATGCTTTAATAGATGAGATGCTCCTATGTTTGCAATTATGTAGCCATGAATTATGACCATGGAGGGATCTCATAAATAACATTATGAGGACATCATGGTGAACCACTTCAACCTTCAAGGTATATGCAACAAATCTTGCTACATGATTGATTGCAAAAAGCGGATCACCATCAAACTTGGGCATCCCATGTATGGTATTCTAGGTGACATGATTAGGGTGCCTAGGGATGGAAGCGATGTCCAGAGCAGGGAATTCATCGAAATAAGACCTCCTATTAGTTTTACACATATTAATTATGTACGATTCGCCATGGTGAAATCAGAGATTCCTAGAGAGATGCTTTCTTCACCCTAGAAGCATTGACCTTAAAGTTCAATGAAGAACTAGGGTTTCGTTCTTCCAATGGAGTCGCCAAAAGGATATATCAATGATGTCGTATAGGAAAAAGGCACACGTCTCGTTTCCTTGGCAATGACACCAAAAATGTTGTTGCACAAACTATCAAACCTAGTATATAGGCTAGAGCTAGGGGGCGCAACAATAATTTGGGACAGGCTCATTGTCACCACAGCCTATGTCCCCTTCTCTTTTCGGATTTTCATCGACGGGAGGAGTCCCAGTATCACTCACTTGTAATTAGTATGTCAACATTAGGCTTCAAAGTGAGGCAAGGATGGCTCATTCAATGGAAAGGCTCAACTGAGGTGTGACCTTTGTGAGAAGCTAGGATTGCTTTCCACGAAAAACCCCTTGAGATAAAATACTATACGAGATCTAGGGTTGAGATATTTGACGGGACGAGTTCATCCAAGGTTAAGATAGCTAAGAGAAAAGGTTTTGAAAGATATGCTATTAGAGTACAAACCTTTAAGAAATCCCTAAGTTGAGGGTAGCTTCAAAGGTTCCCACTTGGTACGAGAGCTAAGACATCAAATAAAATGAGATTCCACTGTCAAAATTCGTTCAAAACTTGAGGATGCCTAGACGATAGACTGGACATCAAATAAAATTAGATTCCAATGTCGAAATTTGTTCAAAACTTGAGGATGCCTAGAGGAAGACTAAGGGACAATCCTATCTGGACGTAATTCAAAATGCACTCTCCTAGAGGATTTCACACCAAGCCCTAGAATGTCTCCCTTAGCCTTAAAGGGACAAAGAAGAGAGAAAGAAAGAGGTGAAGGAAGATTGATTTGTCAATAAGAAGATGATCACCAAGGATTATAGACCAGTGCTTGGCTATTGGGAAAAACAGAGTCAAGAATTACTTTGATTAGATGATTTTGCTCTTCAAGGAGACTTAATGCATCTTCGCTAACCCTAGATGGGGCAGCTTCATGGCTACAATAGAATTTTATACTTCATTAACAATGTTTGATGGAGTTTCAAGGGTGCAATATACAAGATTGACCTCTAGGAACATTAATTCATCATTATCTATGAGTAATGCATGCAATCCTTCCAATAACCTCAATGTTCTCATAATTTCGCATGAAACCAAGGCACATTAAAGATCATGAAATAGCATTCCATAAAATAATGGTGCAAAAGGCCATTGGAATTCTCGAATGAGTCCTCAAAGTGCCAAAACGAAGAGGAGGGCTCCATAAATGATGATCAAGGGGGTGGTCCCCTTGATTTCCATGTAGAACATCATATGGTGCTCCCCAGTGACTATGGGGCACGGGCAATAGTCTCATGGGTCTCCAAGTGGCTCAATAACAAGTCGATGCTCCATCTGCAAGGGGTAGAAGACGGCTCCCATGTCTCTCCGGAAAAGGTGAAACCTCATTTAGGCCTTGGATCAGTTGCCAAGTGTCGGGTGCAAATATCTGGCTTGTTGGGCAACGTGGTCCAAGTGCATCATCATCTTTGTATGGCTGGGGCACGAGAAAACAATGTGTGGTGTTGAAGAAACCCATGGTGTGGCAATCAATGCTCTACAATGTCGGAGGTCCATGGCTCTCAATGCTTACCCTACAAGTGCCATTATCATCCTTTGGAGGGCTTCGATGTTGTGTAGGGAGGCTAAGTCCAAGTGAAGACTCACCTGCAATCTTGTATAAGATACAATGCGTCTCCTCACCTTCTAGTACAATTAATCATTAGTATAATTGAGTAACTAAGTTTGCTAATCAAGGGTAGAAGTGGACACTTCATAGTGGCTTGCCCGTCCAAATGGGCTTTAAAATGTACAAGTGTTGCCTTGCTCGACAAGAGAGGTTAATGAAGGACCTTATTAGGTAGTTTCAACCTCTTAAGGGAGTGACAGGCCCATAGTACATCCATTAAATGGCTGGTGTCATGTGAAATAATGATGGAATCAAGTGGGGGCAAGAGGGAAGGCTTCAAGCCACATGCCATGGTACAAGGGTAGCTATGATGAAGGAAGACCACACCTTGGGGATATGAACGTAGGAGGGAGAAATCGTGGTACATGAGTTACCTCAACCTTGGTTTTTCCACCCTTCTTCATATGCCTTTTGCCTTTTATTGATTTTTCTTCCTTTTACTGCTCGGGGCTCTAGGGGATGAGAGCATGATGCGTATGATGTAGCAGTGATTACCCCCTTAAGGTTGGGCGGTTCATTGCCCACCAGGGATTGGGACAATCATGGATTCCTTAATGATGTGAGGAACACTCATAAGGGCCCTAGGAACCAGGGCGATGGCCATAGTGCCAGGGGGTAGAGCTTATGTTCAACTTTTGCCCACGTGCTAAATTTTTATGTCTCGGCCATCTTTTGCATTTTGTGGTACTTTTTTGTTATATGTGGCCATATTATGCTTTTATCTTTCTTTTTAGCCACATCAACCTTTGGGGCATCGTTCTAGACCTGACCAAGCAAGGTTACTTGGGAGCAGGGCGGGGAATGACATTTTTAAAGCTCTCGATTTGGGAGCAAATTAGGAGCAAATTTTTATATTTTTATATATTTTGATGCATATATGTCAAAAAAAGCATGTAGAATGATGAGTTAGATATAAGAAACATTAAAACATGGCTTACACCATAAACATCAACCATCTAGAAGTTATAATCTTAATCAACCACGCCCACAAGTTACAAGTTCTCATTTATATAGCATGTAAGGGTGCACATAACCAAAATAGGGTCGAGTGTAATCCATCTATGAACTGAAAATACATCAACAAATAGGCTCTAGACGACCTCTAGCATCCAAAAAAGTCATGCTACAACAAATAGTTACATATCATCAAAATCATTGCCTATCTTGGGATCTTTGTCATTAATATCACCCTCTAAGCAATTAACATAAGATAGAAAAAATGTAGCATGTCAAGTCAAGATTTTATTTGAGTGATGGGTACATTTTTAGTAGGGTCACGATAGAGGAGTTCGATAACCAATGTCACTAACATGAAGGTACTTAGAGGGCTTGGTGCTCTCGATTAAATGCGAGTCCCATACCTTAGTACATGACAAAATCTGATGGAAACATTGCAATTCCCCCAATCCTGAAATCCTAAAAAACTGATAAGTTTGCTGGATTTTGAGTGAGATCTAAAATTCTACTTTCTCCATATGAAATCCAATGAGGTTGGAACCACTCCCAAACATCCCAAGCCATTTCATGGTAATGTTAAAAATTTAAGTAAAAGTAAAGGAGAATGTCACTTTTACTTTAAGAATTTAACATTACCATAAATTGCATATCAATACCATGAAAAAAATCTTGTTTCTTTGAACTTTTTTTGCATTTGAAACATCTGTGTGACAATTTTTTTGTGAAAAAGACCAGGGAGTGATTTTTTTGTTTGCGGGAGCACTACAAGAGCAAATTTCGGGAGCATGAGCGAATTTTGAGAGCATGCTCCCTGGTCGCTCCTGATTTGCTCCCGCTTAGAGTGCCTTCGGGAGCAATTCGAAGGGGGGGAGTCACTCCCCTGCAACCTTGGATCCAAGGTGTGGATAAGGGGAAGGGGAGGCTAACACCTCGTGGACTCAATGGACAAATGTGGACCCAAATGGGGAAATGTGAAAAGCTAAGAAGCCGGATTCATCCAAAACCCTTGGTGTATCACGAATCCCACAAATCAGACACGATTCGCTGGGACACGTGTCACTTCAGCGTGTTCGATGTGTCCAGGAGGGTGGGATTCGAGGGACACACAAAGCCAGACAGCGTGTCCCGATTTCGGGACATGTGTCCCCTTAAAAAATGTGTCGCGCGGCCCATAGAGCCGATTTGGGTTCATTTGGCACTCATTCTTGAGTGTGTCTTCTACTGCGAGTGTGTGGGAGATGTTTGGGAGCATTTTGGAGGTGATTCAAGCAACATGTAAGTGCATTTTGCTTCCATTTTTTTGCATTTTTATTACAGCAGTTTGCATGTGCCTTTTTTTTTACAAGTTTGTGCATTTTTTCTTTATTTTTTTACAACATTCATGGCTCAATCAAGGGAAGCAGGGAAGGGGAAGAATGTCCCCATTGGTGATGCCCCTCATGTTCCTCTACAACAGTTAGCCATGAGGCTCCTCTCTTAGGTGACTTCATCTTCTTGTTGCGAGAGGAATTGGAGCACATATGGGAATTTGTATAGTGTCAAGAAGAGTAGGCTTGAGCAGTCTAGGGCAGAGACAATGGTGTATGTACAAACCAACCTTTGTCTTATTTACAGGCAAAGGGATTAGTGGTTGAAGGGAAAGACAAAGATGTGGAATGTCTTTCCTGATGATATGGTTTTGGACAGTAGTGTTGAGTTGGCATTGGCCAACTTGGATCTTAATGAGCCAATGTTAGAGCTTGTCACTTTTGATGATGGTGATATTGTTGAGGGGTCATCCTCCACATCAACAGATGCAGAGACGACATTGGATACAGAGGAGGAGGATGCAGCAGAGGATAGCAGTGGTGACCATGATGGTGATGTTGATTTTGATGATGATGATTGATGATTCGTGAGCTACTTACTGCCTTGTACTTGTAGTTGTTTTGTATTTTCTATTTCTATTTGCCATTGACATTGCTACTACCTATGTAACACATTCTGATTTTGATGACTTAATGAGAAAACTGTTGTTTCTTGTCTTTCTCCTATTGGATCATTGATAAATCTGTCACAATTGTATTTGTATGCATAATGTTACTTTGTAAAACTTACAAATTTTAAATTTACAATTTAGAATCTAGATCTATGTCTGAATTTGTGTAAGAAATATCTAATTTTTAATATTCTCTCTCTCTCTCTCTCTCTCTATATATATATATATATATTAATAAAATAATATATAATGTATCCTGTTCCAGGGGGTTAATGTGCCCGTGTCAGATACTCTAATTTTCGTGTTCTGCGTGTCCTATGTCCCCGTGTTAGGGGACTTAGGTGAAAAGGGATTGTAATGAGTGGAGGAGAGTGAGATATGTGGTATTGGGAAGCGGGACCACGCAACCAAAATCAAGCTTTCCCCTGTAGTGCACTCCTAAAGCCTATGGCCAATAAAGGAGACCCCACAGGACTAGGATATAAGATTAACCCCCAAGTTGAGGCAAGGGAAAAAGAGTATAGTCAAAGCCTGTTCCTTCCGCCGAATCTGCCCACTAATCCATGTCCAAATGTGCCCAAGAAAAGCAAGCATAAACACCCAATTACATAATGAAAAATCATACCTTCAAGGTTGGATGGCCCACCTTCAAACATACTATCATAACAAATGAGCGAGGTCCCACAATGGTTGGCTCAGGTGGCGGAAAATAGTATCACATCGAGCTATCAGGTGGTTGCAAGGCTCTGCTAGTTGCCTGCTGAAAACAAATCTAGGAGAAAATTTTCTCCTATAGGGGTCACTCACTGGTGGTGGGTAACACAACCTGTGCCTTTTGTGGGAATAAATCTTCTATTTAGTTGAATGCAATCCATACAAGAAATGGCTATATTCTTTGTGCCCCTAAGTATTGAAACAAGAAACTACAGAAAATATATTTTCAAAAAACGGGTATTATTATCGATTGAATCAACAGTGTTGCTAAGGTCTTGACAACCTGCTAGATGGGCAAACATAGGGCAGGGACCCATTGTCACCTTGGCCCAAGCATTTGCTATTTAGGACCAACACCCCCTAGCTGGCCAAGGGAGGAGTCCATAAATTAACTCTAAATAAATTTACGATAAGATCAATACCTTATATGGAGTCACATAGAGTGGAGGTGTTTGTTTACAGGAATTGTCTACCTATAAAATGTGTCACTGTAGCATCTAAAATCTATAAGTACAAATATTAGCAGCCAAAAATCATTGAAAGTATGTTATGCAACCTATGGATTTTGGTCTGCACTGAAAATCCTAACTAGAAATGTGATTATTTTTTTATTTGAGTCACTAGTTGAGTTATGACTCAAAAAAACTTCTTGTTTTGTGTAGGAGATTGTTAAATCTACAAAAGACTCAGGGACACCAATCTGATTTGGTTGTGACAGCCACCCTATAGGTGCCTTAACACTCCAAGATGATTATTCTAGGGGTGGATAAGGTATGAGGGCAAATATAGAGGCCTTTGTGGCCTCCCCTCAGCCAAAATATGACTGAAAAGTGAATTTCCAGTAAGTTAGAAATTACTTTTCAGAAATTTGGATGAAAACCCTCTTGGTTTCCACACTGAAATATTTATAGATTTGATTTTAACACAAGTATGGCTGGAAATGATGAAAATTTACTCTAAATATGGAAAAATAACAATTATTATTAAACACTAGAGTAAATAACAAGGTTCTGGGGTAGATATACTCACTGGAAGTGCTGAAAACATTGCCATAAATTGTTAAACCTGCTTGGTACAACCTTGGAAACTTTGGATCTGCGGTGTCAAACAAATAGATACAAGTGTAAAAATAACTTGAAATAAGCTTGCTAATAAGATAAAAAAATAAAAACCAACAAACAAAAGAAGTTAAACTAATTGCAAAAATAAAAAATAATATATATATATATATTTGAAATAAGAGCGGTTGTTGTGTTTTACCTGTGTTGTATGCCTCAAAGTTAATATCCCTTAGGTTGATATAACTGGTTTATTCCAAGGGAATGAGTTTGGTCCAAGATGGAAGTCGGCCCCACCATTGCTAAACCCTCTTGTTAACTTTCAAATTTGCCTAGGAGCCCTTTGTTATGATAGCACTTATCTCAATTGACAACAATAACATTATAGATGAGGGGAGGCTAGCTTTTATAGGAAAGATTATAACGACAACTAATGGCTAGTTGGACTCTTCCTCAATAAAATATTTACTAGTCGTCCACAAGTTGGAGACTTATTTAATTCATCAAATATTACAAAAATACTTTTAATATGCCTACAATGGGGTTTGAATTGGGACTAAATTCCACATTTTGGTCCATAAAGTCCCTTTGCTAATGGTCCATGATGGTCAATAGTCAAATAGTAAACAATAGCAACTCAACGTTCCACTTGGTCACCGTTGTAGCTTTTATAGGAAAGATTATAACGATAACTAACGGCTAGTTGGACTCTTCCTCAATAAAATATTTACTAGTCATCCACAAGTTGGAGACTTATTTAATTCATCAAATATTACAAAAGTAATTTTAATATGCCTACAATGGGGTTGAATTGGGACTAAATTCCACATTTTGGTCCACAAATTCCCTTTGCTAATGGTCCATGATGGTTAATAGTCAAATAGTAAACAATAACAACTCAACGTTCCACTTGGTCACTGTTGTAGCTTCTACAACCCACCTCCAAAATTTTGGAGCCTCCCTTTGGTCATGTGAACTGTCGTTTTAACCAACTAAGGGGACCCTTGGTCTTAATTTTATAAGTGTCGAGTTTTCTTCTTTAAGTACCAAGTGTCGCAACCTCTTACTCCTTCATGACAATCTTGTGATATCTTAACTGTGCGTTTCCTTAAACAACTACTAGGTACTTTATGATGACACTTAGTCCTTGTCGATAGTAATTGTTCAACTGCTAAAGATAGACAATGCATTTCTTGTGAAGACAGGCTTAAGCATGCTCTATTGACATTGATTGCATGCCTTGATTTGAGGGATTGCGCAGTTTCTTGTGGCAGTCAACTGCACAACTCCTTGACAAGCAATTGTGCAACCCCTTGTGACAAGCAACTGCGCAATCAACTGTGGAAGTCAACTACGCTCTCCCTTGTGACAGTGAACTACACACTCCACTGAGACAACCAACTACGTAGTCTCTTGTGCCAGTGAAATGCATAGTTCCTTGAAAATAGGAAGTGCGCACTTCTAGATGGTAGTGTGGCATGTGTTTCCAAGTTGTTATTTTGCATGTGTTAACTTACTAAGTTTAGCTCCTTGATTTTAGGTATGGATGCTCAAAACCCTAATCCGAACTTCGTGAGTGCTCATTTATATAAAAATCCATCCTAGAGTTCATTCTCACACTCATATTTGTAGCTCTATCTATTCTTGTGAGCACAAGGAGCTTTTGGTTTCATTTACGCCGCTTTTCTGGGTAAGTTTCTTAACTATCGCTTTTTGCTGCTTTTTTCTTTTGTTTGCAAGTGTTGTTTTCCCTGCTTTTCACATAACAAGTGTTGTTTTAACTTTTGCAAGTGTCGTTTCAATGTTTTATGCTTCTTTTCTAGTGTTGCTTTGTATTCCATATATTTTCGCCTACCATTAATCATTGTTGCTGAACATATTAATGCATGCTTGTCTTCTCACTTTCATTAACGTTTTTGCTTGATGTGAATGCCTGTTTGGATGAATCTCAAGTTGATCTACATCCTTCTTCCCCTCAGATAGCAGATCTCGATCCTTGCTCTCTGTTAGAGAAAATTGTGCAATCCTAGAGCCTCCTTCCCTCTCCAACTGTGCATTGTGCAAGCCTAGCCAGCAGAGGTTCCCTCTTGCCCTCTATAACTACACAATTCCCAAGCCCTAGCTGTGCATTGTGCATTCCCAACGAACAGTGAGGCCCTTCCTGGTCATTGTCACTGCAAATTGTGCAATATGGAAGCATCTCTCCAGTAGCAACTGTGCATTGCGCAATGTTAGTCCACAAACTCTCTCTCTTGTTGACAAGCATTGCACAATCCCCTTTCAGTCACTACATAGTGCACATTTCTAGTGACCAGTGAGTCACTTTGCCTCCCTTGTGCTCTAGTATTGCACAATCCCCCTCTCAGTGGCTGTCTTCTGCTTGTGATTGATTGATAGATTAGTTGATCTTTTGTGGAACTGACTTGCTGTTTCCATGAGTACATCTATTTCACTAGGTACTGCAAATCTAGAACACATCAGTCTTTCATCATCCACCAACACCATGCCTCCTATTACGAAGAAGGGACCATCAAAGGAGGTCATAGAAAGCAGTACTGAGGATGCCATGGACAGTACCTTAATAGGAGTGCCCATCTTGTCAAACACTCAATGCTTCATTGATAAATCTTCCACTGTCACATGGCTATCCGTCAAAGATGTCTTCAATGCAAAGGACTTCTCGAAGGATCTTGAAGATAGGGAAGTTTATGAGAATATCAAGAAATCAAGGTTTCACAAAGTTGCCTGCAGATATCCTGTGTTACCTTGTGTCAATGCCATCAAATGGATATTGCAGGATCTAGACACCAAGAACATGGTGCTTAATAGTGTTAATGGGCAACAACTTGCCTCTTACCAACCACATGACTTGCACTCGTACTACAAGTTGCCCAAGCCCATGCAACATTTGATTTCCTAGTTTTATGCAGCTTGGGGTTATTTGGACACAAGGGAAGTGATTAATTCATGGTGGCAGGAACCAACTAAGTTTCGCTAGAAGCCAGATGGTATCTACAAGATCAATTCTATCCGGGAAGTTTATCAGTACTTGATGGCTATGTGTTGTAGGATATATGGGCAGAAGAACACTAAATTTTGTGATGAAGGTTGGATCTTCATGCTTTATCCACTTGTCATAGAAGGAAAATAATTCAATTGGTCAAATTTGTTGGCCCAATCGCTGAAGATTAATGTGACTAAGGCGAAAGAACCCCCACATGGTAGACGACCATTGTTTTACATGTCTACCTACTTACTAGATGGTATTTGTGCCTGCCATGAGTTCCTAGGTCTAGGCTAGCAGTGGACTCCAAGAGAATTCCATATTCATGTTCATTGCGGGCTATTGTCATTGTACACCTATAAAGGAGTTTATGAAAAGCTTGTTGAGCACTTCTTCATGGTATTATATCAGATGATCTTTGAAGTAGAAGCCCCTTGCATCTCTCATGAGGCTAGAACAACAATTGTAGAGATATCAGATTGGTTTGCCTCACCTCAAGGCACATAACTTAAAGTGTTTGGTGCTCAGATGCCCCCACATCTCATGCCAAAGTATGTGACCGATAAAATGGTCATGCAGGAGCTCAGATACCAACTTAGCAAAGGCTTATCTTAGTTGTTGCAAAAGAAGAAGAAGGCACATTGGCCTTCCTTTCTTTTGCAAGTGGGATCCTATGAGCTCAAGAGCTTAAAGGCTGCAGAAACAGAAGCTGAGGAACTTATTTGCCTTAAGCTTGGTGAGATGATTTTTCACATATACAATGCCAGGGGTGTGTATAAACGACATTGTGCTAAGTTACATTTTGCTTGGCCTTATGAGTCTTATTCCCAAGAAGAGGAAGAAAAGATAAAGAATTGGTACAATGCTTTGTGAACACATGCACCAGGTGATGAGGTAGACCCTTCCAACATGGGCCCTGAGCAGGATGTTGTCCAGGAAGGGAACCAGTAGGAAGTGCCTACTCCAGTTAGCATTTGCTGAGCCAAAGAGGAAATTTGTGCATGATCTTGAAAGAGAAAGGAGCTAGAAGTTTAGAGCAGATCCTATCATCACTAAGAGGGCCATTGAAGAAAAAAGCCAGAGAAAGAAGCTTGAGGAATCAAGGAAAAAACAACAAGAAGAGGAGCGAAAGAAGAAAGAAGAACAGGAACAGGAAGAAAGAGAAGAAATGCAAAAAGACATGAAAAGTTAAGAAAGAAGGAAGAAGAGGAAATTAGAAAGAAGCAAT
Source organism: Pinus taeda (assembly GCA_000404065.3). Taxonomy (NCBI): domain Eukaryota; kingdom Viridiplantae; phylum Streptophyta; class Pinopsida; order Pinales; family Pinaceae; genus Pinus; species Pinus taeda. The sequence continues at coordinate 94,820 of APFE031709717.1, read as the reverse complement.
AGGAAGAAATATGGCAGAAGCAAAGAGAAAAAGAAGAACGACATAGGCAGTTTGAAGAAGAAGAACACCAGAGGCAGTGAGAAGAATATTAAAGTGGGAAGAAGCAGGATGAAGAACTTGCAAGAGAGATAGAAGAAGAGATACATGCCCATGACATAGAGTTTGAACAAGAGGAGGACAACCAAGAGGCAGACATTGTGCCTATTACAGAACAAACCAACTATCAACCTTCACCCCCTCTTACTGGTGGCCAAATCCCATTCAATGAGATGGGAATATCTCCTCCGCAAGATGAATTGGTCATGGATATTTCTAATCTTATCTTCGATCAGTGGAAGAACATAATAGTGTAGGATAGGCGAAGGTACTTTGCAAATGACCTTGCTCATCCTATTTCTATTCACACAGAGAGGGTAATTGTGCCAAACACCAGGAATAATTTGAGAACAGGTGCAACAACATATGCAACCTTTGCAGAAACTACGAAAGTAAAAATTGATTTCTTGATGAAAGAGAATGAGCAATTAGAAAAGGAGTTGGCTTTTGCAAGGCAACAGTTCGATTATCTCCTCACTGAGAATCAAAGGTTTTTTTCTGCTAGTTCTAACAAAAAGGAGCTACAAGCAGCAATGTTCGAGGAGATTCAGTCATTGGAAGACACTATGCAACAACTATATGAGGAAATGATCACCCTTCATAAGGCGGTAGTCCCTTTGCACACAATACAAAAGTGGTTGCGAGAGAATGTGAAAGTTTTAAAGATAATTTATGCAACCGTTGATGCGATCCAAGAATGGGGCACTAAGTATAGGAACATACCATCAGAGTTGGTCAAGAAGACAAGGCGGGATGCTGAGATGGATAGATCTGGGGTTAGGATGCTTATACAGGGAAATAAATAGCTCAACACTTATGTGGCCAAACACCATATCCGCCTACTCGCGATTGTATCTTTGGTTGGACTCCTTGGTAAGACTTAAGAGTGCACAAGATACCTTCCGTCGGAACATTTATGGAAACAAAGGGAATAAATGTTGTCAAGAAAGAGATAGAAGAATTCTTGAGCAACCTTATACAGGTGACCACTAAGGAAGATTTAGTAGTTATGAAAGAGAATGTTCTATAATTTGTAATTGGACCTACCAAGCTGAATATGAAGCTATTCTTATTGTGGCACAACATTCAAACCAATTCCAAAACCATCTATCCAGATGCAATGGAGGGAAGAGTCTGACATAATCTAGATCTTTCATCAAAGTTTGGAAACATAGAAGTGTAATACAAGGTTTAGTACTAATATGTCACATCAGAACTACATGTAGAAGTTGCTGAGCTACACTCTCCTCAAGTTCAACCATGATATATTAGTTTTGTCTTATTAGGCTCTAGCCACATTTTTGTTTCATGTAATTTTATATTTTGAAAATAATAAGAAAGGTAAATGTAAGTGGAAGTCCAAGAGTCACATTGGGAATATGAAGAGTTATTAGGTAGAATAAGGACAAAAGAAGCTCAAGAGTCATGAGGAAGCTCAAAGGTCACGAGAAGGTGAAAGGTCACATCATTTGTTATAAATAGACCCTCATAACTCAAGCAAAGGGCTTGGAACTTAGAGTTGGTAGCCTTGGCTTCTCTAGCTTAGCATAGGAGTGAATATCATTCTTTGGAGAAGCAAGTGGTAACTTCATGTTCCATTATTGGAGCTAGTGGCATATCACTGTATTATGTACTTGGAAGTTTCACTCAATTATTAGAAGATCTCAAAGCCAACACACTTTCATGCATGTATCGTGGATGTTGTAAGACTATTCTAAAAGTTTACGGTATATATTGTTTCATACATGCTAAGGTCAATGAACTACTTCGTTAGCTTTAGTATCTATCTTATTGAATGTGTGTTGTATTTGCTTTCATGATCTTTATTATCTTGTGAACTATTTTGTAGGTTAACTAACGATTCTTTCATATATGTGTGCGTCTCTTTTAGGATAGTACTATTATTGTTCTTCTAGAGGTTCACTCTCTTTTCTCCTTATGTAAAAGGACCTTTTATGCATTAGAATTGATATTCCACAAAGTTTGCTCATTTGTTGACCCCAAAGTTATGTGTATGCCTTTTCATGTTGTTTATGGCAGCCAAGGCACATCTTTAAGATCACCAATTATGGCAACCTGCCTTATTTTCTAGTCGGTGTTGCTACTCTAAACGGTGTGAGGTCTGATTGAGACTTCATATCGGGGAGACCCCTCCTTGTTGTCGACATCCAGCACCATCAACAATCAACTTTGAAAATTTTGAGTTTGTCTGTTGGAGGAGAAATCCATGTTCTAATGACTACTTTCTTGGTCCATCGTTCAACTAATTGGTCCACCAAATCTCGAATGGATAGTTAACTTCATCAACAACTATTTTTGACTTGACTCTTCTTTTTAGTAATTTGGTTGAGCCACATGGAAGATGGATCTCCAATGCCCTCGACTTTCTAACAATTCTGGCACCTGGGCATGTTGAAGTCTGCTTGGATTTGAATCGGGTATCTCTCAGAATCTTCAAATCTTGCCTAACGTTGTCACATCATCACCTACTAACCACATTATCATGCCCCGTGCTAGAGCTCTAATGCCCTTGGGAGTTTGCAAAATATGAAACATGGGTTTTGTTCCTCTCATTCTGTAGACCAATTTTGACATATTACATGTCACAAACAAGCCAGTGTTGCTCTTGTTTTGTCACTCGGAAACTTGTTTTGACTTGTTGACCAAGTTGTAACTAGCGACTGTCATCTCTAATTAGAAACATTCAACATCGTGTGCATTCCTCTCTCAAACTGCATGTTTTGAGACCAAGTTGATTATTTTTACCACTTGGACCACTTTGCATTGGGAACTGTGAATTGCCTCAAGAAATGTGAAAAGTTGTCAAATGAGATGCTATGTTTTGAGAGTTGTTTGAGGAATACTATGCCAAAGCCAAGGTCACCTACAAATTCTATAGGCCATAACCTTGATGCAAGATGGACTAGTTCATACATTGGTGATCACCCCTACAAATGCAGGTTCCCATAAAACCATGTGTTCTCAAGAGAGTTCACCTAAGGCCTCTAGTTCTATATAGGACGAGAGTAACCTAAAGTGAAACTTCAAGGGACTAACCATGGTCCAACCAAGACAACAAGATACAGAGTCAATAGACACAGGTCTAGGATACTTAATATAGGGCCTCACATGGATTTTACATTGCTTTTGACTTGTGACATTGGGATTACAATGGTAGTGGATGCTACAAAAATGTTCATACGTACCCTTGTTGAAGTGAGGGGTAACAAGAATAACAAAGATCTAGAAATCATATGAAACTTGGGGTAGAGTCTCGAGGAAATCACAGAAATGGGGGAACAACAAGAAATCGTTTTTGGAAAAAGGAACAAACTTTTCAAGCAAATTTTATCATCTATATGTCAAGTTCATAATTTCATTCAAATTAAAAGCAATAAAAGAGGCATTTTTTCATGATGTAGCCTCAATACTTCCTAGTTCCTGTGCATAGGAATGTTCAAATGAACTCTAAACCTTTTTTCAGCGAGCAAGTGAACTCCTACTCTTGTCTAGCTTTTTTTGAAACATCTCATTGCAAAAATTATACCTATGCAAGTGGCTTCCCTTTGAATGGTCACTTCTTTTGGTAACCATATTGGTCATTGACTTCATCGATGGTTAATTCTTGGGTGCACATGTTGAATATCTACTTATTAAGGCATTTTGGTGTCAATTTTTGAAGCTCTTCTATCTTGGTTTCTATTTGGTGCATAAATATTGATTATGAATGCTCCGGTTTTCTACAAGCGAACAAGGTCAATCCATTTTGTAAGATATCCCCCTTGGAATATCTCGAAAAATCCCACCAAGAGTTCTGAGTTTGTTCAAGTTTGTCATTGATGTGTTTCATCAAGCAATTTGCATGCATATGGCTATAGGTGCATTCTTTGTGTAGTTTATTTTAAAACAAGTAATTATAGTGCCAAATAGATACCAAAAGACACTTCAAAACAACATTATATAATTTGTATTAAACCCATAAATGTACGTACCACTGAAATACACTTGCAACAACTATATAACTCCGATTTCCCTTATGAAAATAACTTAGAAAAGTACCAGCAATAAATGGCTACCTTCAAAATTGTGATAGTACAGGTTCAACGTTCAAATTCGGTACGCACAGCTCAAAATTTTAGCTCCCATACACAACGATAACATTAAGCTCCCATAGACATAGAACTTAACCCTCAAAAGGTAAACTTGGTCCCACATAAGAGGGATAATTCTTGACTGTAATTTTAGCTAGCAAGAATGGCATTTGGCTCTGTTGCACTCGTTTTGTCAAACTTCCAAGGAAGTAGATATGCCAAAAAAATTTTAAAGGATCAGATCATCAATTAGTGGTTTTATTGAGTCATTGTAAACCCATTTTGCAAATTTTCAATGTAAATGATGCTAGTAAGACCATGAGTGTATGTAACAACCTAGGTAAGCCTATTGTTTTGACGATAATTTCATCCTAGGAGGTTTTTCGTCTCATTGACTCATATGTGTTTCTAAACATAGATGGTCGACAGAGTTTTTCCCTCCAACCTCACCCCAAACCTAGGGTGGAATTTGTCATCAAAGTCTTAGGTGAGTCTTAGTGTTCTAGTAGAGTCTTATGTAAAAGTGATTTGAGAATAATTTAAGCTATTTGGCTAAATTATTTTATTACAAATCACTTGGTCTACTAGATCATATTGTGTCGTTGAATTGAGTATGTAATTTGAGGGTCTACGCTGAATGGGTATTTCCCTTTTGAGTGTTGAATTGTAAAAAATCTAATGTAAAAGAAAATTTAGTGCATGGTCTCTCGTACTTAGACACCATGGCTAAAATATTAGAGGGTGGAAAAAACATTTAATCCGCTCAAGTGTCAATTAATTAAATTTTCTGGCAAAATTAAATTAAAATCATTAGTCAAAAATTTAATTAATTATAGAGAAATTAAATTCTCCAAGTGAAAAAATTTGTGGGTATCTAATTCACACTTAATATTCGGCTCGTTCTTATTTGGTTAAGATTGTCTTTTCTTTTATCATTAAGTATTATTGTCATAAAGAATAATCATAACTTAAGTACTTAAACATTTAAAACAATCTTAAGCTAAGAACTTCACTCATCCACCTTACATTTCATTCTAAGAGTAGTTGCATTTAACAACTTATCTACAAGCGTAAGCTTGGTTGATAGATTCCTAGGACAACCCTTTCTCATTTAGCTTGAGGATTCAACCCTTCTTAGTGATTAACATAGTGACCTTGCAATAGTTAGAGCCACGGTCTCTGTAGCGCCGGAGGCACTAAGTGGTTGGAACACACGAGGAGGTATCATTCATCAGGCCATTGCCTGCTTCCTGCTGGCTTCCATCTCACAACCTACTCTGAAGATTGTTTCTCAAAACAGTTAAGGGAAAGGTTCTATCTAGATTAGGCATTTAATCTAAAGTTAACCAAGATCCTTGCGTCACACTTAGATCATAGGAGTTGCATCTCATATAGGTTAGTTAATCATATAAGAAACAATTGTCCATCCAATTACTTGATCATAATTTATAATAAGAAAGAGCTTTTGGATCCATAAGGCACTGGTCTCAATTTTACATCCAATCGAATCCTTAATCTTGCTAAATTAAACCGAGTAGCTAGGCCACTCAATTGTGTCTCCTGGGAAGGTTGGTTTCCAACTTGCTTTCAATCATCTCATTTCCATAGGGACTATCCCTCATAGTTTGTTGTTGGGAGACAACTAGAATGGAGTGGGCAGGGATCAGAGTGACATTATTCGAGTGCAGTGCTCACAACTTCACATTGAGAGCGCAGTTCACAACTTAACATAGAGAGCGCAGTTCACAAGTTCTTCTAAATTGCTAGTTAGTAGTTTCTTATGTGCTTGAACAATTGTTAATAACATGAACAATGAACATTGAACTGTAAGCATCATTGATGTAGTAAATTAATAAACTAACAAGTAAATTACTAAATACTAAATACATATCATCATGATTCATATATGTAGATGTTCTAATTTCAAAAAATATGGATCATGCACTATATTTTAGTATTTTTTAATAATATATATATATATATATATATATATATATATATGTTCCTTGTGTTCTGTTTCTGTGGTTGTTGTGTCTCGTGTCGAATACTTGTACTTACGTGTCCTCTATGTCTTGTGTCATGTGACTTAGCTGATAGCACTTCTAGATCTACTCCGTTTCTGCCAAAGTCTTCTTCCTCGTCAATAATGAAGTTCAATGTTGAAACTTGAATGATTCCACTTCAATACCTGCTAGGGTGTATAGTTTCAACACTGGAACCAACAACTAGAATGAGGGTGTCTAAAACCCTCGACTCTTTTCTCAAGAGCTCTCCAAAAATCTATTTTTCAAATGATTGAAATGCAAGAATGAGCAAAGAAAACTCATTTTCCTTTTTTATAACTCACCGATCCTTTTATCACGCTTTGACCTTTTATTTTAATAAAGTCACTTTAATGGTTTTCTCACTTTATAATTAAAAAATGTTTTTTTGTTAGCCTAGGACCAATGTCCCCTTTTCTCCACTTTAGTTTTTATAAAGTGTTCTCCTAGGCGAATTGTGTTCCCTTGATTAATTTCCCCATCCTAGCCTACAGGAACTTAACTAGGTTAGCAAAATCTTCTCCTTATGTCTCCTAAGCAGATGGGGACATTACACATTTGAAGGGTAAGACTACCACTTGGAAGGCTAAGTAACCTGACACGTGGATTCAGGATTCGTCGGATACGGGGAGTCGAGTGTGGGATTCGGAAACGTTGACCCCCAAGAACAGGATATGTTCGGATATATCTATTATTTTCTATATATATATATATATATTAAAATTAGATATTTCTTACACAAATTTTCATTAATGATACAAATTCATTAATTTCAAACATAGATCTTCATCTAGATGTAAGTTTTATTGTTTACAAAGTAAGTTAGTAATAGCATGCATAGTACATACAAATTTCAAATACATGTCACATAAATGATAAATAAATGAATCATAAAGTCTAAATTCATAAATGATAAATCATAATACATATTCAATTCATCAATGATGCAATAAGAGAAAGACAAGATAGTAAGATAAAGACACTGACAGTTGTAGTTTTCTCATTAAGTCATCAAAATCAAAATGTGTTACATAGGTAGTGCAATGCCAATGGAAAATAGAAATAGAAAATACAAAACAACTACAAGTATACAAGCCTCAAGGCAGTAGGTAGCCCATGACTCATGAGTCATCAATCCTCATAGTCATCATCAAAATCAGCATCATTGTCCTCATCATCATGGTCACCACTGTTCTCCTCTGCATCCTCCTCCTCCCCTGTATCCAAAGGCGTTTCTGCATCTGCTGGTGTGGAGGATGACCCCTCTACAATATCACCGTCATCAAATCTAACAGGCTCTAGCACTGGATCATTGAGATCCATGTTGACCGATGCCAACTCAACACTGTTGTCCAGACCCATATCATCAAGAAAGACATCCCACATCTTTGTCTTTCCCTTCAACCACTCTTCCCTCTGCCTGAAAATAAGATGAAGGTTGGTGTGCACATACACCATTGTCTCTGCCCTAGACAGCTCGAGCCTACTCTTCTTAACACTACAAATTCCCATATGTGCCATAATTTCTCTCACAACAAGAGGATGAAGTCACCTGAGAGAGGAGCCTCATGGCTAACTGTTGTAGAGGAGGGAGTGTTTCCCCATGATTTGCCCACCAAGAATAGGGCTTCTTAACCCTCCTGTCTCTAATCACATCATATCCTGCAAATGGACCAATGCCAGTGGAAAACTCTGCAAAGGCATCTTCCACCTCATCAAGCAATGCTCTATCATGAAAAACCCCCCTAAATGCATCTTTCCTTCCTTGTGAGATTTCACCATCCATGTGAGGAGCGAATCTACGGGAAGGTCCACCATTCAGCCACTCATGGTTGTAGTATTTTGGGTTCAATGAGTGAGGCAAACAATGTAAAGGTGTGCAATTCTTGTCCCATTGTTGACAAGAATATCTTGTATAGTACCACAGAAGGCCTCTGGTGATGTCTCATACTTGGGGCACTTACTCTGTAGAATAATGCTCCTCACAGACTCAATCATAGAATCCCATCCCTCATAAATCTCTCCTAGGATGGGTTTGTCTGTATCTGCAAATCGAAGCAAAGAAATGATAGGGTCCATGATCTGAATAATTAGATCTACCCTCTCCCACCAAACATCATCTAGCACTATGTCTTTCACTCTTTTAGAGGCTACTTGGTCTGTCTTTCTCCAAAAAGACCAAAACTCTGAAATAACCATGGCCCCAAGAGTGGTCTTTACTTCCCTCAACCTCTTCAACATGATGAATGAAGAGGCAAACCGTGTATCCACAATCTTCAACAATGATAGATTGTTGTACTCCTTGTAGATAGTGAGGGCATTTGTATGATTTTGTACAAAGTTATTGATATGCTGTGCATCCTCAATAATGTTACCAATCGAAAGCACATCAAAAGCAATGGATTTCAGTGCTAAGTTCAATGAATGGATGATGCAAGGTGTCCAAAACACTTGTGGATATTTAACTTCCACAATCATGCAAACAACCTTACAAACAGGTGCATTATCTGTAATGATTTGCACACAAGAATCAACCCCAACATCTTCAATAACTTTAATAAACAACTCAACCATATATTGTGCATCCTTGTATTCTCCAAGTGTATCCACTGCTTTCAAGAAAACTGGACCATTCAAGGAAGACACCATGAAGTTGATGAGTGGGTGTCGTGTTGGATCTATCCATCCATCAGAAACAATGTTAACCTCAGATGTTGGCCATGATGCTTTAATAGGCTCGAGCATTTTTTGCACCTCTTTTTTTGCCTTCATCAACAATGTGGTTCTAAGCTTCTCTGAACCAGGAAGCACATACCATGATGAAGACCCGTGAATTAGAGCTCGACACATCTCAATAAATAGAGGTGAGCGTGCAACATTAAAGGATATGAAGTTTTGATAGAAAAAAGGCAATGGTGAGATCAAGCTCTTCCCATTTCCCATTTTGAAAAAACTTGTACATTGGACCAAGTGAAATTGTCTTTCTTTTTGTCGTTTGTCCCCCAATAAAACTCTCAATTGGAAATTTGTTGTTGCCTTTCCTAAAAAATGGAAGGGGGTCATCATTCTTGATTTTTTTATTTTTGTTTTGCAGCCACATTTTCCATACCAACAATGAACTCTTTTTCCATTTCTTTCCTCTTTGGTAAAGAAACTTGTGTACAAGCTCCAACTCCAGAACCTGGTAAAACCAACAAATGGCCTTTCACACGAAAATATGTGCTTGTGAAAGTATTGTGGCAAAAGTTGCATCTCCAATTCACATTGCCTCCTCCCTTTCTCTTATTGCTTGGCCCATCTTCTCTTGTGACCTATTTCCACAAGGGACATTTCTCAATGTTACCTTTAGGAGGAAGTCTTCCCTCAACATTACTTGTAGCAGACTCTGATGAAATTGGGGGAAGAGGGGCATCTTCAATGGGGACATTCTTCCCATTCCTTTGACCCCTACCCGCTACCCTTGATTGAGCCATGAATACTAAAAAAAAAATAAACAAAACATGCACAAATTTGTAAAAGAAATGCATATACAAATTGTTGTAGTACAAATGCAAAAAAATAGAGAGAAAATGCACGCACTTGTTGCTTGAATCTCTTTGAAAATGCTCCAAACCCTTGGCCCCTTGCTCCAAACTCTTAACAACAAACCCACAACTCACCTATTGCAAAAGAAATGACACAAAATGATAAAAATTAGAGGCATTTCCGCCCTTTTATGGCCGCGCGGGTCCCGGTTTGCTGGATTCGTGTCTGGATTTCGTGGCACATTGTGTCTTAACGGGACACGATCCGGATTCGATCGTGTCCCACGAAAGCCAGACATGAATTAGGTCGAATCGAATCTGATTCGATGTATTCGGACACGTGGCCCTCAAACAACGAATCCGGATTCAAAGTTGGAAGGAATATATTTTGGGGCAAGTCCTCTTCTTCTTCCTTTGTTAGTTTGATAATTATTTGATTCTTTGCTTTTTCGATCCATTTAGGAACCCGAGCAAGGTTATTGAGTATTATCAAGCTAGAGTTGATTGTATCGGTGAAGGTGCTCTTGTGAAGACTCCTTGTAGGGCCTTGGTCTTCAATGATTATCTTACTCTTAGTCTCTTCATCCTAATCCTTTGATAAAATAGACCAAATTTGAAGTATGGTTTTCTTCTTAACCTGATAAGCCCTAATTGGATAAGGCACTTGTCTTCTCCCATTAACTAATGAAAATTACAAAATAACAAAATCTCTTTCCCTTTTTTATTTGCAAATAAATCAAAGAAGAGAATTGAAAATCCTTAGTTAGATTTATTTTCCTAGTCTTGCATTAAGTTAATTGTAATTTCATTTATCATTATTTGGACTGTTGCACTTGTTTATGTAAAAACCTGAACTTTACATAAAAAGATAAAGGAACCAGACTTACATAAATCCCAAGTCTAGGTTTTATTCAGCTAAAGAGTGTCTAGCACTAGACTCAGCATAAATTTCATATACTAGATGGTTTTATCAAGTGGCATCTTCTTTTTTAGTTGTGAAAATCATCTTTAAGTTATTATTACTTGCATATCTCACACTTAAAGATTTGCTTGGTAAATTCTAAGTTAACCTTGATCTATTCTATAAGGAGAATTTACATTTGATTCAAGTTCTTGTTGTCTTACATTGTTTCATTATTGGAGGAACTTGATTCATTGCAATTTGGGCTATTATTTTGTGGTGCATCTTAGAACCCTAGCTAGCAATCCAAGGCAACATGTTTTAAGGATGAAAGTCTATCTCTTGGGTTTTTTTTTTTCCAAGTTTGAAATCGGGGAATCTGCAACAGATCACTGATAAACAGATTTGAAAAGTTGAGGATAGCCCAAGTTTAACCTTGGACTTGTCCTCAACTAAGTACATAGTTTGATTTGCACTGAAAGTACATTACATAAGGTCAATTGATGTTTAAATGTTACATCTCTTGTCGTTTCATTAAATGGAGTTGTTATCTTGCCTAGTTACTTCTAAGTTGTTATTATCTTGGGATGTTAATCAAACTATTGCACATCTAATGTTATTTTTATTATACACTTTATGAATCAAATTTGGCACTAATCCTCTGTTTCCTAATTAATAACATATCTAAGTGGATGATTGTAATTTATGCCCTTTATCTTGAAGTATTATCTTAAAGCACAAATCACCTACAAGTAACTTTACTTTGGTATATCTTTGTGGGATTCATGTCATTGAAGTAAGTCGTTGGTCTCATTGTTTAATCACTATTAAGATTCACCAAACTTAATTATCAATAGGATAAGGCATACCCACCTTGGCCTTTGAGAGCCAGCCAAAAGTGAAGGGGAAATTGTGTTAAGATGACAATGGCCTAATTCCCATCCATTAACCCAAGGTAGCATTGGTGGTTGGAATTTCCGCTTGGATGCTAGTTTAGGCAACCATAGATCCCAAGAAAGTGCATGAACTAAACATATTGTGAACAAATATAACATGTGGAACTTGGTTTCCTTAGGAGAGAGAGAGGGGCCTCCTAATGTGAGAAGTTTCTTTCACCTAAAACATTCCTTTTTTGAGTGACAAGAAGTACCCTAAGAGAGAAACATCTTGAAAGATAACAGGCCACCTCAATCTTATGCACATTAAATGCTGACCGACTATCCTCCAAGTATATATGATCTGAAACTTATGATGATTCGTTTTCATGCTATTCACACATTTAATGCTCTCGTGAAGCTCATGCAAGCGAGAACATATGAGAACCTCAGTCCTATGCATATTAAATGCTCACCAACTATCCTCCAAGTATACATGCTCCATTTCAGATGTGGAAAGTATTACTTTTCATGCTATTGAGTGTTCACACATCTAATGCTCACGTTGTTAAATTTTAGGTATGTTCTATGCTTAGAGCAATTTATTTCAATTTTCATAGTTAGCTCAATATCATTTCCAGATTAGCAATCACATCAGCACTAAAGTAAATTGCAGATAGAACATAAACATAGATCGCAGAAGACAAGCCAAGACAAGAGGACACAAGATGTGGCGCTAGCTAGGGACAAACCCCAATGTGGGGAAACCCTTGATCAATTCTTCTTACATGTTTTTCAATAGTTCAACAAAGAGAGAGAGAGATAGTACATATACAACAGAAGTCAACACTTTGACTTATCTAAATAAGAGCATAGATCATCTCTAAGAAGATGATACATGAGGTAGTTTAACTCAGTTGAAGACAAGCTACTTCAACTGATTCTCCCAGGTAATTCCATCACCATGCTGCACCTATCATTGTGTTGCTCCTCATCATCATGTTGCACCTCACCGTGCTGCACCATGCTACACCCATGTGCCATTGCTGCACCAAGCTTGCCATGCTGTCCCGATGTGACCTTGTTGTACCATGTCATAGCTATTGCCCCATTGTGCTTTGCTCCACCAAGCACCATTTCCTTGTTGTCCCATTTTCCATGCTCCACCAAGCATCATATCCTTGCTGTCTCATTTGCCATGCTACACAATGTCATTGCTGTCCTATTTGTTAGCATGTTATTGCGTTGTCCCATCATTGTTATTGCGATGTCCTATCATTGTGCTGTCCTATCATGCTGCTGTCCCATTGTTGTTGCTGTCCCAACATGCTGGTGTCCCATTGTTGTTGTTGTACCATGTTGCTGTCCCAATTGCAGTACCATGCTATTGCTATCATGTGCTTGCTGCACGTTGTTGTTGTTGCCCCATTGTAACTACAACAACCCAACAACCTTAAACACTGTTGTTCTAAGTCTGCTTTCACTATTGTTTATATTGCGACTGGTTAGGGAATCTGGTCATGCTGCAACAACCTTTAACCATCCACCAAAACAACGCTTAATCTCTGTGGTCCTACTAAGGAAGAGTCCTCCATGCTGTCCCTGTTTTAAAATTGTTAGGCCTGCGACCTACCACAATCCTTTCTATCACCTACAACCCATTCAAAACAGTCTTCCCTTACCTTTTCACTGCACCAATCAGATCCGCATTCACCCTTCTTCAACTCGGTCTCCAAGCTCAACTCCTCAACCCTCTAACAACAGCTCAGTTGGTCCTAAAACAAACCTTAACTCCTTCGCTGCCTTGACCTCTTCTTGTTGCGGCTTATCCTCCTTCACATTGCACTAGGGCATCCTTAAGACTATGTCTAGGGCATCCTTAGGACTGCGGCTAGGGCTTCCTTAGGACTGTGGTTAGGGCTTCTTTAGGTTAGCGTTAGGGCAGCATAGAGGTTCCTTCCATGGCTTCGCTGGCCTGTCTTCTTTGCTGCGACTAGGGAAACCTCCTTTCCTCCAACGTTTAGGGCTTCTTCATCCTAGATTTCTCTCACACTAAAACCCAAGACAAGTGGAGAGAAATCAAGAGAGAAGTGTGTGAGAAATGACTCTCAAGTCATCTCTTTCTATACTAAAACGTTGAGCACATGTGGGTATTTAGTTGTTGATCGACCTTGACGAATTGTTTTATAACACAAATAAATTCATAACTCCATGAATACTTATCGGAATCGGATGATCTTTAGATCAATCCTACACCTCTCAATGAGAGGGATCCAAGAAAAATACCAGCTTCCATAGATAAGATGAACCACATGGAGTTTGGCCCTAGTTGCCAATTTTAACACTCCCTCTCAACTAGGGAGAACTTCATCCATTGATCCATCTACCAAATTGTACTATCTCTGCCATCAGTGCCCTCCACTGCTCTGCTCTGTTATGCTTTGTTTTGCTTCGATGAACCATGAAGAAGAAGAATTGATCGAGAATGTTTCATACCATTCTCTACTGACCCGAAGTCAGTTCCATATGAAGAGAGTGTGTTATACCACTCTTATTGATCCCAGATCAGTTCCAAGAGAGTAAGTCATATCACTCTTACTGACCCGAAGTCAATGCCAATTGATCCCAGATCAATATCAAAAGAGAGTGTCTCAAACCACTCATATTGATCCCAGATCAATGAAGGTCATCCTAGCATAGGGAGTACAGTAGATACAACGATGCGTCCATCGATAGTACTACTATGGTCCCTAACCCCATTTCCTTGCTCATTGGCCAGATGAGAGGTACTTCCCGTGAGTGCCAGACTGCATGGGTAGGATGCCTCGACAGGAGAACCACTCATCTTGTCCCTAAGTCGCTACGGGGTATCACAAGGGAAGGCCGAACCATTCACTCTGTACACAGTGCGCCATTAGGGGGGGGTGAGTTGCCCTATGGTCGCTTGTTGCTCCAAGAAGTACCCCAAGCCCACCAGAGCTCAATGCATGCATCATGCAGGACCCTCATAAGAGGGTCTCTCAACTACTCCAAGTTGTTCAGGAAAGTCACAAATTTGACCTTTCCCCGGGGCTTCTACAGAATGTCTGCAACTTGTACATCAGTCTCAATGCGATGGAGCCTCCTCACTCATTGATGTACCATATCCCAAATAAGGTAGTATCTGATGCCTATATGCTGGAGCAATCATAGAATACGGGATTCCTCAACAATCAAATCCCCCCCCTGGTTGACACAGAAGATCACGGTGGTATCCATCATGTGTACAAACAGCTCATTGAAGAGCTTACATAACCAGGCAGCTTCACACGAGGCTATACTCGTAGCTATGTATTTGATCTCAGTGGTGCTTAAAAGCAACTGACTTTTGCTTCCTACTCATCCAGGATATCGAAGCAGAACCCAAAGAGAACCAACACTCAGAAGTGTTCTCGCGATCCTCCACACTGCCTATCCAGTCAGCATTTGAATAGTCATGCAGCTTCACATTTCCGGCAGTGTATCTCAATCCATGAGAGATTGTGCTCCAAAGATATCTCAGAAGATTCTTGGCACCAATCCAATGAGGCTCAACCAAATATGAGCCCAACATGCTAACTGCAAAACATATATCCAGACGGAAGTTCACCAAGAACATCAATGCGAATGAGTTTATGAAACTCAGAGGCATTTCCCAAATCTGGTCCGACATCACTACCATATAACTTTTGAAAGTTAAGCTCCATCGAGGTAGTCACGGGCTTGCACTTTACCATTTCAAATCTGGAATCCAACTCCCTCTTACTTCTGCAAATTGAGAGGGTTTGCACCTGTCAATGAGAGGTCGTCCTCATAAGGTGCCAGTATGAGAGGTCTATCATCCACAACCTTCAAGCAATGGTTTGGATCGGCTTCACTCCTAGTGAATCTCAGCTTCATTAGAGAACTATCAATCCTCTCATATTAAGCTCGGGGTGTTTTGCTTCAAGCCATGGAGGCCTTTCTTCCACCTGCATACATGAGATTCCCGATTATGAATCCCAAACCCCTTGGGTTGTTCCAAACTTGTGGACTTGCTACATAAGGGGAATGGTCCCCTTGTAAGATTTTTCTTCGGTACATCTTGGACATGTACCTTCATACTCTTCTTGAATTCAGGCATCCCTGTCATCATCTGACTCACATGGGATAGGGCCCCATAGAGTAGACCTTCGGTGCTATAGATGAGATGTGTCAACTGACATGGTCCCCAATGGACTTCCTGCAACTTGATACAAATTTCCAACCCTGAACTCAAAAGCATCTTTGAAAATTCCATTTTCAAACACATACCTTTCCATCAATGAATGCCACCCAGTAACCTTTGACTTCCATTGTCGGAATGGACACCTGGTTCTTCTTGCGATCAGGTACATAAAAGAGATTCTTGTAAATAAATAGAGTTACCCTCATTCAATTGAGGGTTAACATTCCCTACTCCCTTTCCGGGATAGGGGGCATCGACTCCAAGTATAATCACACGATTGTTTCCATCTCTACCAAATTAGAGAGAGAACCCTTCTATCCGATGTAAGTTAGATTCCCAAAGAGTCTGGAGGAGAGGGCCAATACAAGACAACACTTCTTTATCTTATCAGAAACAACATTTGATTCTTCATACCTGGGGTTCCTTGCTTTCTTTGAAGAGTCGGCTATTTCCTTGATGACCTGCATACCTTTGATCATTGAAGATGTCCCTGGAATGATTGTTATCATCATCAAGTGATGTGTCCCTTCCATTCGGACACTCCTTCGCATAATGGCCAAACTTATTACAAACAAGGCATCTGCCTTTCTTTCTGCCCTTAGATCCAGACTTCCCATTAAAGTGATCTTTAGGTGGGCCATCAGAAGTTTCCGCTGCGCCATTCTGATAATATTCTCTGCTTCGACTTCACCCTTGGTGAATTTGAAGAGGGATGAGGAATCCACTAATCCTATTGTCCTTTCCCAACTGTCTTCGGTGATTGCTCTTTCACTTTTGCTTGAGCTTTGTCTTCACCTTAGCTCTAATACCATGTTAAATTTTAGGTATGTTTAATGCTTAGAGCAATTTGTTTCAATTTTCATAGTTAGCACAATATCATTTCTAGATTAGCAATCACATTAGCATTAAAGTGAATTGCATATAGAACATAAACATAGATCTCATAAGACAAGCCAAAGACAAGAGGACACAAGATGTGGCGCTAGCCAGGGACAAACCCCCATGTGGGGAAACCCTTGATCAATTTTTCTTATATGTTCTTCAATAGTTAAGCAGAGAGAGAGAGAGATAGTACATATACAACAGAAGTCAACACTTTGACTTATCTAAATAAGACCATAAATCATCTCTACGAAGATGATACATGAGGTAGTTGAACTCAGTTGAAGACAAGCTGCTTCAATTGATTCTCCCAGGTAACTCCATCACCATGTTGCACCTATCATTGTGTTGCTACTCATCATCATGTTGCACCTCGCCACGCTGCACCCATGTGCCATTGCTGCACCATGCTTGCCATGCTGTCCCAATGTGACATTGTTGTACCATGTCATAGTTGCTGTTCCATTGTGCCTTGCTCCACCAAGCACCATGTCCTTGCTATCCCATTTGCCATGCTCCATTAAGCCTCATATCCTTCTTGTCCCATTTGCCATGCTACACAATGTCATTGTTGTCCTATTTGTTAGCATGTTATTGCGTTGTCCCATCATTGTTATTGCGTTGTCCTATCATGTTGCTGTCCCATTGTTGTTGTTGTACCATGCTGTTGTCCCAATTGCAACTCCATGCTATTGCTGACATGTGCTTGCTGCACATTGTTGTTGCTGTCCCATTATAACATATAGCAACCCAACAACCTTAAACATTGTTGTTCTAAGTCTGCTTTCACTGTTGTTTATATTTTCACTGGTTAGGGCATCTGGTCATGTTGCAACAACCCTTAACCATCCACCAAAACAACTCTTAATCTCTGCGGTCCTACTAAGGAAGAGTCCTCCACATACGTGTTCCTATCCTGGGCACAAATCTAGCCCAAAACCTCTCCACGTTGTCCCTGTTTTGAAGTGGTTAGGCCTGCGGCCTACCACAGTCCTTGTTGTCACCTACAACCCATTCAAAACAGATTTCCCTTACCTTTTCACTGCACCAATCAGACCTGCGTTCACCCTTCTTCAACTGGGCCTCCAAGCTCAGCACCTCGACCCTCTAACAGCAGCTCGGTTAGCCCTGAAACAAACCTTAACTCCTTCCCTGCCTTGGCCTCTTCTTGTTGCGGCTTATCCTCCTTCACGTTACACTAGGGCATCCTTAAGACTGCGACTAGGGCTTCCTTAGTACTGCGGTTAGGGGTTCTTTAGGTCAGCGTTAGGGCAGCGTAGAGGTTCTTTCCATGGCTTCGCTGACTTGTCTTCTTTGCTGTAGCTAGGGCAGCCTCCTTTCCTCCAACTTCTAGGGCTTCTTCCTCCTAGATTTCTCTCACACTAAAACCTAAGACAACTGGAGAGAAATCAAGAGAGAAGTGTGTGTGAAATGACTCTCAAGTCATCTCTTTTTATACAAAAACGTTGAGCACATGTGGGTGTTGTTTAGTTGCTGGCCAACCTTGACGAATTGTCTTATAACACAAATAAATTCATAACTCCATGAATACTTATCAGAATCAGATGATCATTAGATCAATCCTACACCTCTTGATGAGAGGGATCCAAGAAAAATATCAGCTGCCATATATAAGATGACCCACATGGAGTTTGGCCCTAGATTCCAATTTTAACACATGTGAAGCTCATGCAAGAGAATAAGAGTAAAAGATAACCTGCAGTTAGAGGCCAAAATCCTAAGCTTATACAGGAATAAAATGCCACTGCAGTACTATGCACATCAAATTCTTACCAACTATCCACCAAGTATATATGCTCCATGTTGAATAAGCGCTTCATCTTCCTATTATTCACATCTGATGCAATGTTACTTCTATCATGTTGGCAAATATATCGTCGAGGATTTGGAATATAACTCATCCATAGTATCAAGGAAAATATCAGCAAGCTTTAAAAGGAAAAAATATTCCTATTTCATAGTTTAGACATTTAAAACAACAACATCAAACAAATACATTGTCACATAAATATGAAAATGAAACTGATATATAAAATATATAAGATGTCAAGTGATACATCACACATTGATTGTAAAATTTGATATCTATCTTGAGTCTTAAGTGTTAACAGGCTGATAGAAAATCACATTAAAAGTAATAAATGTGTCTAGAACCAGAATCAAAACTGACTTTTGCACTGGTTTTTGAACCAATCTACTAAAACACACACACACACACATATATTCAAACCAACAAACACCCAATATGCAAAAGTTGATCATGTACATAGCATGTAAGTACTAAGCATGATTATAAAAAAATGGCACTAAGTGCAAATCGCAATACAGATCCAAAACAAAATGGTCTAAATGGCCTCTAGAGTCCAAAAAACATCATGCTGCAACAAATAATTGCATATTGTCAAAATCATTAAAATCTGATATCTATCTTGAGTCCTAAGTGTTAATAGGCTGATAGAAAATCACATTAAAAGTAATAAATGTGTCTAAAACCATAATCAAAATTGGCTTCTGCACTGGTTTTTGAACCAATCTACTAAAACACAAACACGCACACACACACACACACACACACACACACATATATATATATTCAAACCAACAAACACCCAATATGCAAAAGTTGATCATGCATATAGCATCTAAGTACTAAGCATGAATATAAAAAAATGGCACTAAGTGCAAATCACAATACACATCCAAAACAAAATGGTCTAAATGGCCTCTAGAGTCCAAAAAACATCACGCTGCAACAAATAATTGCATATTGTCAAAATCATTGCCTCTATTGGGATCCTCAACATTAGTAGCACCCTCTACCCCCTCCTTTAGCCTTTGCCTCTACCTTCAAATTTCAGGTACAGTCATCACACCCTCCAATTTTGATGAAACTCCCTAATCCAAGTGTTTAAATAAGGTAGAAAAAGTTTAGCTTGCCTAATTAGTGATTTTGCTCTAGTGATGGGTACATTTTTTATATTTATTAAGGTCTTGATAAAGGAGTTCAACAATCAACACCACCAACATCAAGGTACATAAAGGGTTTGGTGATTTTGATTAAATGCCAATCCCATACCCTTATACAGGATGGAGTCCAGTGGAAATGCAAAAATCTTGCCAATCTTGAAAATTGTTAAGTCCGTTGAATTTGAATGGGATATGAGATCCAATTTTCTCCATATGAAGTCCAACGAGGTTGGAACCACTGTCAAACATTTAGGACAATTAATGGTAATGTTAAAAAGTTATGTAAAATATAGATAAGGAAAAATAAAGGAGAACGTCAAATGTAAGTAAAATAATATTACCATTAATTACCAGGGTGACAAACTCTTCATAGCTCAATCTCCTATCTCTTTTTCAAAATGAGGGTAAAAATACCAAAATTGGATAGTAAAGTGTTATTGATGCCAATAAGGCAATAGTTTCCTTTGACTCATGACATATTCCTAAAATATTGTGATATTTTCAATTTATTACAATAATATCTTGGATACGAAATATCACGTTGTTTTTTCCACAATAATATCAGATCTTGTAAAATCACACACCAGATATCACAACATTTCTGATAGTATCGTGATATTTGTAACACTAATTTTTAATGCTCACGTGAAGCCCAAGCAAGCAAATAAGAACAAAGAAGAACGTGCAATTAGACGCTGATACCCTAAGCCCATTCCTCTATACATGAATGGGATCTGTGTTGATTTGGCGTAGCATCGGATGTGCTCTAAGTCTCAAATTTTGCAGGGAGTCTTGGGCATAGGTATTCCAAAGAACCCAGAAAGCATTTTGGGAAATTCCACCCATAAGTGATTTTATTAAAATAATCAATGTTGTTAAAATCGCGATCGGGATTAAATCGGCGCGGGGAATGAATCGGAAAAAATCGGAAAAATCGGGAAAAAATCGGAAAAAATCGGGAAAAAATCGTTTGGTACAAAAATATTCATTTTTTTTCAAAACTCATTATAAATCGCACTACCCCGACTATCAGCGATATTTTCCATAAAAATCACGATTTTTTCGAAAAAATCAGCAAAAAAAAATATATGCAATTTTTTCGAATAAAAATCGCGATTAAATCGCCGTCCTGAAAAAAGTGCGATTTTTTCATTAAATCGTGATTTTATCGCGCTTTTCACAACACTGAAAATAATTAATATTTTTAATGGGGTTCCTAAGTCTAAACTCAGGAAAATTAAAATATTAATGGGTATTAATCTAATCAGGGGTGAAACTTCTAGAAAAAGCCACAAAGAAGCCAAAACGATCTAAGCCTTTGATTATGTTTTAATCTAGGCCATTGGTTGTCCTGCAGGAAGATATAAGAAGGGGCTTGAGGTCATTTGGAAATCACATAGAGAGATCGAGGAAATCAATTTTATAAAGTGAGAAGTTCTCAGGAGGAAAAATCGATGGAAGAAATCTCTTGTAGTTGAGGGGCAGAGATAGCAGCTTCCGAAGAGAGAGATTCTCAGCGAAAGATACATCAGCAGAGAGAGGCAGTGAGTGATCTAGAAGCTTTGATGCAGAGGTTGACGCAGGGCCAAAAGGGTCACGCAGAAGCAGTGCATAGGGAGAGAGAGGAGTCTGAAATCTGTAGAGGAATTCGAATTTCATAAGCGGGGCGCTGGGGTGTGTGACTAGGAAGCAAAAATCAAATCTCTTGGGCAACAGATGGACCAGCCAGAGAAGTGACGTAGCACCCAGAGAGCTTGACGCTGGACTGACGCAGACATTGCGTAAAGGTAGCATAGAGGCAGCGAAAAAAGCCGGGGAGCAATTAGTGTGGGGCTGGATCAACCAAAATTTCACAGTGATTGTGTGAGGTAAACTCACAAAGCTTCTAGAAATATTTCTCTGTGTAACTGAATCACCCTATGAGGTATTCAGTGATGTATTTAGAATTTGCTACTGCTTAATAATATAAAACCCTCAGGGCTACTACACCGGTTTTCCTGCATTGGGTTTTTTCGGGGACTTTTGTCCAAAAATAATTGTGTCCTATGTGTTTCTATTTTCCTTGCTCAGTTTCTATGTTCAGAATCATATTTAATTGGTGTAGGTTGCTTAAGTAATTTGCTTCAATATTTCATGAAGAAATCTGAAATAAGTTTGTAACATAATTTACAATCTAGGAGAAGTAGATTCAGTGGGTTGCAGTAGGATTCCTGAGATTGTTAGATCTAGGAATTTTCACAATCTGGAGTTGGGGTTAGCCGTGGGCATAGTGCAGAGTATAAGGATGATTCCCTGATGCCGTGAGGGATAGCGTTGACAAACTAGAACAAATCTTGTTATATTGCAATTTAATTTCACCTCCTTGTATTAGCAAGTCAGCTAGCAAGGGTGGGGAATTGGGATCCCTTGCCCCAACAAGTAAGATGGCAAGGAGGCCTTGCCCTAGTGAGTAGGCTAGCAAGGATACTGGCTAACTGCTGCCATACTGCCTTCTTGTAAAGTCTTGAGTTGTTACGGCTCTCACTATACTTAGCAAGTATGCCAGCAGTGGTATCAGTTGAACTATCTTGTCTTCAACCTCTTCAAGTGCATAAGCTACCGAGGGTTATGTGTATAGCTGCTGGGAAATATGTGAGATAACCTGTAGTCTTACTGTTTTTCCCATAGCCTCCCGTCACATCATAGCCTTGGTTCAGAGGTGTTGTTCAACCAAGATTGCCTATGATTGGGTAGTGAAATCTGCTTTGACAACCAGCTCCCACAATCTATTTCAGTTTTATGATAAATATTCCATGTTCCTTTTGCACTTTATATGTTCTTCCCATGATCTATTTCAGTTTTATGATAGATATTTCGTGTTACATCTGCACTCTATAATGTTCTTATTAGCTTAATGGAATAATCTCTGTTGTTGTTTCCAGTTTTATAATATTCTTCTTGCATGCGTATTCAATTCTTGTTTTCTGCATGGTATGTTCAGATTGAAATTTGTAGAAATGAACATATATTTTTTTTCCAGGGAAAAAAATACATCATATATTTTTCAAGGTGAAATCCAAATATACATTTTCTGTCTCATCAACATTCTAGAGGAAAGAGTTAGAAATGAGTGTATATATTTGCATGGACTCAGATATCTAAGTTAATGAGCATGGCAACTTGAATGGTGAATCTTTCCAATACATAATCAGTGAAATTAAGTGGTAGAACTAGAAGAACTATGAAATTTAGTTACCTCTGCCAAATCCAAGTGCCAGGTACGCTACACACCAACACAATTAGGATCTGATATGGGACATGTCTCCTGGATTTTAGATCCTGCTGAGCTTTCATGCTCCTATATTCATTAAGTTTCTAATCAAATCAATAAATGTGTAATTTCATTTTCAATTCAAGTTAGTGGGCAGCTTTTTGAAATGCATTCACCACCTTTCATGTTTGGTGATCTTTACCTGTTAGGCCAGAGAGATATGCAAATCATGTTTTGTTAATTTTCTTGCCAACCTTTCCCTTTAAACTGGGCTTCTCTCCAAATATTGTTACGAGCCTGCTGCCTAACCAACAATCTGTGACTATGTTGGAAAGAAACTATTAATAGAAATCTGAAAACCTGATGACATCTGAAATTTGAAACTGACTTGGCAAACAGTAGCATTCGAGCAATGGTAACAACAGCAGGTCATCACTAAAAGATGCAATTTCACCACTAACAACAGAGGATTCAGCCCTAATTAACAGTAGTTTGACAACAGATTTTTAGAAAACCATAACAACAAACTTTTCAGAGTTCAACAACCATAACAGCAACTAAATAGCAGAGATGTAGCACAGAGAACCTATAAATAATCATATAATCCATTAAATTAATAGATAGAACAAAAGCTTGCCAGAGAAGTTACGGTCCAAATTTCAAAGACCTGCTGTCATCCATGCTGTCTGGTCATTCAAAGCTCTTAGTTGTTTCTTCACTTTGGAAAGTATCCTCAATGCTCTTCCTGGTCTTGTTGAAAATTGGAAGCTCAAGGATAAATTTCCTTAAATAAAATTTCATTTCTGATGATTCTGTAGTGACTTTCTAAAAACAGAAAGTCATGTCTAGCATCTCAAGTATGTCTTTCCAAAACTAGTAAATCACCTTGTATCAATTGGTAATCAAGCATAGTTGATGGAAAATCACTCAACTTATTATTAATCAATCTTAATAATCCAATTTTGACTTAATCATCAATATTATCATTATCCTTATGATACTATGATATTATTATCAAAAATAAATTCAAGTCACCTTACCTTCATACTTCGCACCCCTCTCTCCTTAATGTCTCACATGACTCTACGTTACACTCTCATTAAAGACTTGGCATATTCCTCTTACACACTCATTGAAGGTATGTCATAAAAGATTCCTCTTACGCACTCTTTAAAGCATATGTTACACTCTCTCTTAAATGCATAAGTTACAAGGGCATGTGTACCTCTCCTTAAATGGCATTCATTACCCTCTCTCCTTAATGGCATGAGTTACACTTTCTACAAGGGCATGAATGACACTACTCAAGGTATGTGAGATTCCTCCATTGAAGGCATGTGTTGACACTCTCCATAATGGCTTAAGTTACTCTTCCCTATTTGGCATACGAGTTACTCTAAGGCATGCTTCTCTTTTATGGCATGAATTCGTTGCTCCTCCTACATATATATGTCTCATATCTTCTCCCATCACTACTTGTGGGTTGTGAAAGAAAGATTCGAAATTGAGAGAAAGTTGGAGAGACTTGAAGAAGATTGTGAGGAAGAGAGACTTGGAGAGTAAGAGCGAAACTTGAAGGTTGATTCAGTGTTTGCATTAGCAGCTACTATCAATGATCTTCATGCTACAACTTGTTCAAATTTGGGTGAACTTACTCGTTCTCTTGATCTCCTATTGTACCTTGTATCTCTGTTGAACAATTGATATGTAATAAAAGAATCTGGTTGGTTTTTCCCCTTGTAGATTTTTCTCTGGTCATTGGACCTAAATTTTCCGTGTCTCATTCTGTTCTTGATTGTCTTCCATTGTGCATTTGGTTTATGTTCTATCTACAATTGCTTAACTAACATTGCAGCATAAAGAAGTTTTGTAATAAGTGATTGTTACAACATAGAACATCAGATTCTAACAGGTCTCTCCAGGCATCCTCTGTTAAAGCATGTCCATGGAAGAATCTTCCCTTTCGGTTGTTATCTCCTGCCCTACAACTGCTAGCTAGAATCTTCATAATCAGAGTTGCCTACTGTGACATCAGGGCCATGGGTTCAATGCTAGAACCTATCAATTCTCTCACCCTTTTTATTGTATAGCCTATAGGTTATGTCAGTTGACAAGGCCAAATCTAATAGATCCAGCAGCTTTTCATTTGGTGTGGACTCCAACTTTGAATAGAGAGCTCACTGCTTATTCTGATACCAAGAGAATCTCTACACGCTGATAAAAAGCAGCATGCCTCGACAATGCATATTCAAGTTTGTCTAGCCATAAATGTCTGATAGCTACAATGATCGCTTCACTTTAATGATTATCTAACTCGCCTGGATTGCTATAATGGCTATGCTTCACCAACATTCCTGTCTATGAGATTCCAGTATTTTCAGAAAAGTATAGTTTTCTTCTTATATAATTCACAGGTCACCTCACACCTGCTATTATAGAACACCTTAGTTAACCCGACAAATAATCAGACAGGAATGTGTGAGGCATGATTGAAGGCATTTTGCCATGAATAAGTGGCTGTTCTCTAGAATTTGGTAGTGAGAATCTTGCTTGCTTGAAGGAATAACAGTCTAACAATTGCCTATTCACATGTGCAATTCAAAATACTTGTCATTCGAGGAGCTAAGCTTTCTGCAACGTAGATGACCTTGTAATAGAAATACTTGCATTCAGGATTATATCTGCCCTTTGAATATAAGTAGATCCCCATGCTTTGTTGTTTTGTCTTCAGGTTGTAAGAAGTCTCACTTGATATCTCAAGCCACTCCTATGCCCCTCTTGGAAGCCAAGGCATCTTGTGGTTGAGCCATTTTCTACATTATTAATTTGAGACTGGATGGAGAATTGAGACCATAATTTTCTACCTCAATAACTACTTTATCAGATATCTAGGTTAGATTCACATAATGAACCATCAATATAAGGATCATCATTGCACC
The DNA here is from genome assembly GCA_000404065.3 of Pinus taeda. Taxonomy (NCBI): domain Eukaryota; kingdom Viridiplantae; phylum Streptophyta; class Pinopsida; order Pinales; family Pinaceae; genus Pinus; species Pinus taeda. Next base: position 69,007 of record APFE031709717.1, on the reverse strand, counting down.
GCATAATCTCATTGTTCTCGGAACTGATGGGCATCAATATACTAGCAGCAGCAAGTCTTCTCTTCAGGTTCCTTGATTCCAAGACCCGTGTATTTTGATCTTTTCTTCATATGAATTGAACATATTCCAAGAAACTTTCTTTAGGAGATTATTTAAGATTCCCATAAGCCCAAATATTCATCAATGAGAGCAAACATATCATCTATCGCTCGGTATTTTCAGAATTTGACAAGCAAGTGGCTCTGATACCACTGTTATGAGCCTATCCAGCAATCTGCTATTATAACGGAAGGAAACTCATCATATAAATCTGAAACTAATTGGGCACAAACAGTAGTATTTTAACAATGGTATCAGCAGTTAATCAACACTAACTGCAACTAACCAATAATCAATATAGTTTGATAACAAACGTGTATCATTGTTCCACCAAGCTTCCAGGATGTGGGGATGCAGGATCAAGGAAACACGCTTGTGAGATGTGTGCAGACACCCCAAAATATTAGGGAGTGTCATGGGAAGGAGGGTTGGAGGGGACGGTTGGTCCCAGAACCCTATCTCTAAAATTATTATAACAAAAAAATAAAAAATTGAAACGTACGAAGACAAAATGATAAATAATACGTCTAAAGAGTAGTGGCCCATTGGAGCTCATCAATATTGATACACCATTGTAAATTCAAATGAGAATAGACTTGGAAAAATAGAGTTAGGTTATTATAGTACTATTATTATTGTTTTATTCTCATTTTTATTTATAATGTTACTTTTCCAAAAATTTGGAGGAAATCGTGGGGTTGACCAGGCATCCCATTTTTTTGTGGGGATGCCTGGCCATTCCCCCACATTTGAAACGTTCGTCATTCTTGGTTAAACATTTTGCAGGATTTCACATAGTGGGGGACACCAGGAAATGTTTTGCAGTGCATCCAGGGGTTGCTCACTTGTGTAAAACTGACTTTCAGAGAACCATCCTAACAATTTTTTCAGAGTTCAACCATAACAGCAATTAAATACCAGAGATGTAACAGAGAACCTATAAAAGATCTTATTAAAAGCACTTTTAATAAGATATCTACCATGTAAATTGCCCATGTACTAGTTTATAAAGGCCATATGGAATTTTCCTGGAGTCTCTAAGCTGGGGTACAGAAATATGGTGTTGAATTGCTTTAGCAGTATGAATAGACTTGCTTTGACAGATGACTTACGTTGCCGGAAAGTGTGGTTGGTAAGTTTTGATTGTCAGTTGCTTCATCTGCTTCAAGGATCACTTTCTTCTCGGCATATTAGGTGTTAACCTGTTCAAAAGCACATGGATGCAGTCTCCATTATCGTATTAGGTGTTAACCTGTTCAAAAGCACATGGATGCAGTCTCCATTATCGATGTCCCCTTAAAACTTAAAATTACAGTTTCATACTAACTGTTCTGTCTATCTTTGACTACCATCTTTGGCATATGTTGAGCTACATTCATATTTGTTGCACTCATTCTTGACCATTTAAGGAAAGTAATTTGAGGTTCCTTAGTGCTGAAAATTCAGAGAATCTATCTCAATTTCTTTCTTATAACTTCAGTGCCACTCTTTCTTTTTTCTGACTCACGTCTTGATATTTTTTCTAATATGCGTTTAAGTAATGGTCTTCCTTTCCTCTCTAGTACTTTTTTAACATGTCATCATGGATATGCAAGTTTCTCATTCCATTTTGTACAGCCACTGATTGAGATAATCATATTTGTTGCTGAACATCCCATATTGAAGCTCTAGTTAATTCTTCGCATGAATAAATTTGATTGCCTTCTAATCTCCTTTTCATTTCATAACCATGTTTTTTTTTTTTTTTGGTAGATTTTCTAACATGCAGAAAGTGTTTAGACTCTAGCTTGTTTTCAAGGAAATGAGAAACAAAAACCAAAATACTATCTTATGAAAAATACGCACTCGAGCATTTCATTCAGTTGTTCTGATATGTTTGGAACAGGTGAGGGTTTAAATACCGAGTTCTTGGAGACACTGATGAAGATGGAACCTACTAGAGAGGAAGAAGCAAGGCTCAAAGATTATAAGGGCGATATTTCCAAACTTGGTCCAGCTGAGCAGTTTATTAAGGCATTGCTAGATATACCTTTTGCGTTCAAGCGAATTGATGCGATGCGGTTCAGGGCTACTTTTGAAGAGGAAGTTGTAGATATGAAAAAGTCTTTGGAGACGTTAGAGGTAGAATTTCAATTTTGCGTTATATGCTTCTTTATATATGGGAAGGCATAGTTCAAATAGATCAGGAAATTAATGTCATTTACAGATGAGACTCTAATGTTGTTGATTTCTATCATTCTCTAATGTACAGTTGGCATGCAAAGAACTGAGATGCAGTCGACTATTTCTGAAGTTGCTCGAAGCTGTACTCAAGACTGGTAACCGCATGAATGTTGGCACCTTTCGTGGTGAGGCTCAAGCTTTTAAGCTTGATGCTTTACTGAAATTGGCAGATATCAAGGGAATAGATGGGAAGACAACATTACTGCATTTTGTCGTTCAGGAAATCATCAAGTCAGAAGGCATGCAATCAGCAGAAACATTTAAGAACACAAATCATAAAGTTGGTCCGGCTGGCAGTGGAATTAGAAGTCTTGGAGATAAAGAAGATGAGTACAAGAAACTGGGGTTGCAGCTTGTTTCAGGGCTGAGCACTGAACTGTGCAACGTTAAAAAGGCTGCAGGAATTGATTCAGATGTATTGATTAGCTCTCTGTCAAAACTTTCTAGGGAACTTGTTAAATTAGGTCAGTTTCAACAGATAGAATCCCAAAGATCAACAACTGATGAGAATAAAGGAAACTTCAGCAAGTCCCTGACATCATTTCTGCACCAGGCAGAGGAGAAGATTGGTCAACTACAGAAAGAAGAAGAGAGAGTATTTTTGCTTGTTAAGGAAATCACCGAGTACTTTCACGGGGATTCCACAAAGGAGGAAGCACACCCACTTCGCATATTTGTAATTGTCAGGGACTTCTTAGGCATCCTAGACCATGTATGCAAAGAAATTGGCAGATGGAAGCAGAATTCTTCAAGTTCTTCAAACAAAGGATTTGACCCAATTTCAGCCCGTTATTCACCATATTCTATTTTCCCCAAGACTATGGAAAGAAAGCCTGATAGCTCTAGTGATAAAAGCATATCTGCATAACATTATTATGCATGGAGAATGCTTGTCTCAAGTAGATAGTAACTTGAAGCAGCTGCTGCACTATAGCATCACGGCCAATCAGTCTGTGGCTTTGTTCATTGTCTTTTAACAAAACCAAAGACTGCATTGATGTTAATAGATGCGAACTTGTTCCTTGTATTCTTTATCCTTTTTGGTTGGAAGATTGATTATTCTGGATGTCAAATAACTGGACAATGCGAAGTCCAAAAGAAAGTGCCTGTCAAATAGAGCGATGCCTTATGTAGTTTTAGTGTTGACCTTGAGTATTAACTTTGTAGCATCTTGCTGCATGCATGTAAAATAATACCAAATCATGCATCTGACTTAGTTGTTCATAAAGACTGAAGACTGATGCAGGGATTCTTTTACAATTTTTTTATTTGCTTGTTCCAGAGATGACAGAATGGAGTTTCAAAATATGTAAGCTGCTTATACAAATTATAGCAAGATTATATTACCTGGGTGACATTCAGGTTCCAGAGAAATCCAAGCATGCATGTTTTTGGAGATCTACACAAGCTATGAACCGTTACTTTTCAATTACTACAATTTTTCTAATTGGAAGGCAAAATAATATAACTCTCCCCAAATCTTGTGCAATTAATATCATTGGAACCAGATGAGCATATTGGGATACATATTTCCTTTGCATTCTTTGGACACTGCATATCAAGCTTTCAATCTGAATCTAGAGATGGAGAATGATTATGATGATTTCATCATTAGAAGCATATCAAGCTTTCAATTTAAATCCAGAGATAGAGATGGAGAATGACTATGATCATTTCATCTACTCAGATTTACATGTCCTTGAGATAGATATATAGCTGAATGTTGAACATGTAGGTGGCATATACCAATATTCCACCAAGACACAGGTGCAGGGAGACACACAAGGGGACGCGTGGGAGTACCCTCAAATTTTAGGGAAATTTTGGGGGTTTGGGGGGACGTCGGGATATATATATATATATATCAAGTTCATATTCAATAATGAATGCATAAATAGGCTAATAGGAATACATTGAAATTTGATCCACACATAAAATTTAAATTTATAATTGAATTAAATAATGGCATACATTGATCCATCCTCATCATTTATTTTGATACATACATCATTCATAGGACATATTCATCATTCATCCATACCATCAGATTCAATAATGAAATATTCAAATACATTAATCCTTATCATTCATCATTGTACAATCTAGATTGATTTAACAATTAAATTCATCATTCTAGAATCTAAATTGAAAGCAAAACATACTAGTAGTATTACTATATACTATATACTAGATACTAAAGTTTGAACACAAAAATAGTAAATCACTAAATTCAAAATTTATATAACTCAAAGTTTCAAACTTAAAAATAGTTAAGAGTGAGGAGTCAAGAATCAGTGTGAGTTCATCAATATCTAGTGTCACAACTCAAAAGTTAAAACTGAAAAGTAAAAATGGATAATGAACATTGAAAATAAAATCAACATTAAGGACTCAATCTCAATTATTGGTCCTCTACAACCATTTGTTGCATGAAGTCATCGGGACCATCAGTATAATGGCATTATTTTTGTCAAAGTCACTTTCTTGAGTAACCAACAAAACTCCAACCAAACCATGTTACAACTCATCTAGTCCATCCTCATTATGCATTTATGCACTATCTTTTGGATCCACATCCCATCTTGTTGTTGGTCCCCTCTGTTTGAACACAAAAATAGTAAATCACTAAATTCAAAATTTATATAGCTCAAAGTTTCAAACTCAAAAATAGTTAAGAGTGAGGAGTCAAGAATTAGTCTGAGTTCATCAATATCTAGTGTCACAACTCAAAAGTTAAAACTGAAAAGTAAAAATGGATAATGAACATTGAAAATAAAATCAACATTAAGGACTCAATTTCAGTTATTGGTCCTCTACAACCATTTGTTGCATGAAGTCATCGGGACCATCAATATAATGGCATTATCTTTGTCAAAATCACTTTCTTGAGTAACCAACAAAACTCCAACCAAACCATGTTACAACTCATCTAGTCCATCCTCATTATGCATCTATGCACTATCTTTTGGATCCACATCCCATCTTGTTGTTGGTCCCCTCTAATACTTTGGTGTCTCCCTATGTGCAAGATGTAGAGAATTGGCACTTTAACTAGCTTCTTTGTTCTCCTAGAGGAAAATCCATTCCTCTTGCTAGAGTAGGTGAAGTTATATGTGGACCAATTTTTCTCTGTTGCAGAGGAACTAGCAATCTGAGACAATAAGCAAAAAGAAAGTTGTTGGATCTCAGGAGCATCATACCCATGCATGGTTCACCAAACAATGGGGTGATTCTGGCCTAAGTCATTGCAATCTTCCCTTGCATCAGGCTTGTTGAAGGGACCATTGAGACTTGCAAATTGCATCCATTGTCTCCTAATTACTCTCCTTTCTTCTGAACTATACATCTTTGTAATGTTAGCTCGAAATCCCTTATAGACCTTTGGATCTTCAAAGGGAAGAATTCTACCAATCCTTGCCAGATACCATTTTGGGTTGAGTGCATACGCTGACATGTACAAAGATGTATTCATTCGATCTTTTCTTTTAAGTTTTTTAATTCGTGATTTTCAATTTTTTTTTTTTGTTATTTATAATATGTTAAGGGGTTATTAGACAAATTCAAGAGGGGATGCATCCCCCCTCAAAAGGGGATGCCCAAAAGCACCCCTTTTGAGGAGTTTCACCCCCCACACTGAGGAAACGCACCCTCTGCATCTCCCCACGACTCCCCAGAAAGGGTGCGTGGGGAAACACACTCCCAGAGATTACCCTATCACGAGTGCATGGGGTGCGAGGGGTGCGTGCACCCGACCCTGGGGGACACATCCTCGTGGAACACTGGCACATACAACATAATGGGTTGTATGCTCTAGTAAAATATAAATAATGCTAGAGTACAATGTGGTTTTAGTTTTGGTTTTGGTAAATGTTCTTTCAAAGTATTCAATGACTTGGGATAACTTTAAAACCATAATCTTCATTTACGAAACAAAAGATGTAACCAATGTAAGTTAACCTATCTCCCTTTCAATGGCATTTAGAAGGCCAATCACGAGATCAGAAGAATAAGAATTTGACAAACATTTCTAACGAGGGAGAGAGTTATAATGCTTCTAAAAAACATGATTTTGCCACAAGACATAGCGTCCTTTTCACCGAGACATTTAGTTAGATCAATTTTATACTCAGTGATGTTGCAACATGTATGGAGTATACATCTAAAATATAACCAAATATAGCCGAGGTACAGGGGTATACATCTAAAATACAACTTGATACCAGTGATCAATGATTCGTTGACTATGTAACCAGATACAACCAAATATGGTAAGTATGGTTATTACTATGCCCCTCATAAGAGAAATCTGATAAAGGGTAGTAATAGGTCTACCATGGATCAAATCAGGTCAAAGGGACTAGAGATGACATCCATCATGAGGAACATCTTACCAAAGAAGAGGGTATAAACCCTTTAAATGAGAAATGAACACTACAACAACAGAAAATGAATAAAATAATCAGAGCTTACAATTATTCTCTAGGGAGGGGAGTGGGGGGACCTAGAAAGTGGAGGAGAGTGGATGAAGAAACAAAGTTTGGGTATTAGGTTAGTTTCAAACAAGAGAGGAGGGTGTTAATAATAAAACAACAGAGGACAAAAAATAAATTTAAAAAATAAAGAAGTGGCAAAGATAAAATTTACCACAATACACCAAATTTACGTGGAAACCCCAACAATGGGAAAACCACAAGGAAAGTATTAGAGCTTTATTTAATCAACAAATAAAAATATATGTATCTCTTTTCTTGTTTATATTTGACCCATTTATTATAGATGATTTATAGCCTATAAATAGGCTTTGTTATAATATCATTCCCAAACAATTGTAACTCATTTAACGCCTGTAACATTAGAGAAGCATGACGAAGTCAAAATATTATATATTTTATTTAATTTGATTTGGTTTCACATTTAACAATCTTCCACTTGAGACTGAATATTTTGTTCCTAGCTACCATTTCTTTCCTAAGATGTCTTTCATCCCATTTGCATCATCTCGTCCAAGGTTTTGCAAAACTCTTGCTCATCTCTTCGAGAAATATTTGTTAAACATATCAGTTGGATTATTTGTGGTGTGTATTTTCTCCAATTGTAGAAGCCAATCATTTAGAACTAGACAAATCCAATGATATATCACATCAATGCGCGTTGTGTTAGAATGATATGTTGGGTTTTTCACTAAATGAATGACACTTTGATTGTCACAATGCAATACACATTTCTCTTGTTTTAGTCCTAGGTCTCCTAAGAATTGTTACATTGACAACATCGCTTTGTAGACTTCCGTGGTAGTTATGTATTTTGGCTCTATTGTGAAGAGGGCAACTACTTTCTACAGTCTACATGCCAAAGACATTGTTGAATCTGCAAAAGGATATAAATAATCAGTGATGGATTTTTTGGTATCCACATCCCCAACCACATTTGCATCTCTATAGTTTTCAAGTATAGCGTTATTATTATTACTACCAAAACATAATCAATAATGGCTAGCACCCTTAAGATATAATAAAATCCACTTTACCACTTCCTAATGTTGTTTCTCTGGATTTGCAAGGAATCTACTTACTACCCCAAGTATATGTGCAATATTTAGTCAAGTATATACCATGGCATACATCAAGTTGCCAACTATTGAAATGTAAGGAATTTTTTATTCATTTCCTATTTCTTCTTATCATCACAAGAGCACAAATCAACGATGTGTTTGAAGTGGAATGTTAGGGTGCACCAATTGGTTTGACATCCTTCATGTTGACCCTATTCAATACCTTCTGAATATATTTTTCTTGTGATAACGACAACCTTTTGTTAGTCTCTCACACATGATTCTTGTGCCCTAAATTTATTGTGCTAGACCCAAATTCCTCATTGCAAATTGAATGTCCAAATCCTTCTTCAATCGACTGATCATGTTTTTATCATGTCCAACAATTAGTATGTCATCCACATATAATGGTAGTATAATATATTTTCCCTGGTCATACCCCTTCATGTAAACACAATGATGAACCTCTATTCTTTTAAAACCATGCTCCAACATAAATGAATCAAATTTATTATATAATTGACAAAGTGCTTGTTTCAGTTTACAGAGGCTCTTCTTCAACTTGCAAATTAGGTTCTCTTTACCTTTTATTTTGAATCCTTTTAGTTATTCCATATAAATATCCTCTTTCAATTTGTTATGAAACTAGCTCACAAAAAGATAGAAAAGATAGATCAATGCCTTGGAAATAAGCCTCTTCGAGGGGGCAACCTCCTCTACATTATACAAATGAACAATTCTTGGATGATACAAATGACGACACCTCCTTTCTCTATATAAGAGTTTAAGGGGTCATAATATAATCAGAGCCGACATAACAATAATAATGTAAGGGAACAATAATAACAATAGTGGGCTTCTATGGGGCACAATAATAACAATATGGGGACTACATGGGCACAACAATATAATAAGAGGGTTGTACTAATAACAATAAGGGGTTGCACTAGTAGTATAGGGACCTAACATACCCCTCCTTCAAAAAGTGTTGTCCTTAACGTTTGAGTAGTTCTTGATGCTTTTGTATAAAATTCTTGTCCTCCCATGTGGAATCTTCAATGGGCATGTTCTTCCACTTGATGAAATACTCTAAAATTGATCGATTTCGTAGCTATCAGGTTTTTGTTTCTGTGATTGCTCCAGGCTCCAATATGATTTTTCCTTCCTCGTCAAGTTATGACAATATTGTTTGAACTAGTATATTCTGCAACTTTTGAATGAGTGGCCACACTCCTTCATCCTCCTTCAATTCATCTCTTACTTCGTTTATCCAATCTGGTTGGATAATAGAAATAGCACAAAACAATTCTTCCACATCCTCATCTTTTCTTGAGAGTGCATCTGCCACAACATTTTGCTTCCCTTTTTTGTAGATGATTTCAAGGTGATAACCCAACATCTTTGTGACCCGTTTTTGTTGCTCTTCGATGATAATCTTTGTTCAAAAAAATATTTAAGACTATCATGATCCATTTTTACCTTGAAGTGTCTTCCCATTAAGTAGGGTCGCCATTTTTTAAGTGCATGTAGTATTGCCAACATTTCCTTCTCATAAATAACTGTGTAAATAATTTCCTTTGATTGGATGACTTTCGAAAACAATGGGTCTTTCATCTTGCATTAAAATAGCACTAATTCCATTTCGTGAAACATTGCATTCCACAATAAAGGTTTTTGTGAAATTCGACGTAGCTAAGACCGGTGCTTGGCACATTACTTCTTTAAGATGTTCGAAGGTCTTTGTTGCTTCTGGAGTCCATGAAAATGCATATTTCTTCAATAATATTGTTAGAAGTGCTGCTATTCTCCCATAATTCTTAACAAACTTGCGATAATACCCTATCAACCCGAGAAATCCTCGCAGATGCTTTATGGATGTGGGGATTTTCCATTCCTTAATGGCTTTAATTTTTGTAAGGTCTACCTTAACACCTTCATGAAATACAATATGACTCAGATATTCCACCTCTTGTACTCCAAAGAAACATTTGGAGCTTTTTGCATATAATTATTTCTTCTCTAATAGTTTGAGCAACCTATTAACATGTTGAACATGATCCTTCCAAGACTTGTTGTAGATTAGTATATCATCAAAAAATACTAGAATACATTTTCTAATAAAGGGTTTGAAAATGGAATTCATCAAACCTTGAAATGTAGAAGGTGCATTTGTAAGGCCAAAAGGCATGACAAAAAATTCATAATGACCCTCATGAGTCCTAAATGCTATTAGAATGTCTTCAGTCTTCATTCTGATTTGATGATATCCTGAATGGAGATCCAACTTGGTGAAGTAAATTGATCCATGCATTCATCCAATAATTCATCAATGACATGAGTGGGAAATTTATCTTTAATAGTGAGCTTGTTGAGCTCCTTATAATCCGAACACATGTGCCATGACCCATCCTTCTTGTGCATCAATACTATTGGAGCAGAGAAAGAACTTTGATTAGGTTGAATTATACCAACCTCTAGCATTTCTGCAACCATACGTTCAATTTCACTCTTTTGGGCATAGGGATATCTGTAAGGCCTGATGTTTGGAGGAACACTTCTAGAATGAAATGAATAGAATAATCATGATCACGGTTAGGTGGGAGGCTTTTGGGAGTCTCCAATACCTTGAAATGATTGTCCAAGGCTTTTTGGAGATCTGGAGAAATAGATGATTTCGATGTGGGAACTTCTAGCGAACATAATTGTGCAATTACGCTTCATTTTTTTCTTTTCTTTAAAGACTTTGTCAGTCCATTAGAACTGATTATCTTTCCCGGTTTCCCTGTGATACCCTTTAATTCAACTTCCTTTCATTCTGAAGAAAATTTCATGATTTGTTTTTGAAAATTAAACGCTATTGTACCTAGGGATTGTAGCCATTGGACTTCTAGTACAACATCAACACCACCCATTGAAATGGAAAGAATTGGGCTATTCAATATATATTCTCCCATGGATAACTTGATATTATAGCACTTTCCAGAGCAACTTATGGTTCATCCACTTACAACCATCACTTGACACTCTGGTGTTGGATATAGGAAGCAATTTAATTCTTTGACTATCTTACAATGAATAAAATTATGCGTACTGTCCAAATCAATCAACATTATTACCTTTTTCTTCTTGATATGTCCTTCTATCTTGATAGTTTGAGGAGTGGTAATTATAGCGAATGCATTACAAGATATTGTCGGATTCATTTCTTATTTCTCAATGTGATATTTCACTTCTTGAACCTTTTTCTTCTTGATATGTCCTTCTATCTTGAGAGTTTGAGGAGTGGTAATTCTTTCCAATGCTTTACAAGATATGTTCGGATTCATTTCTTCTTTCTCTAGGGTTGGTTCTTGGTGTATATCCTCTTATTTTGGTGTAAAATAATTTCTTCTCGGCACACTTATGACCTTTAGTGTATTTGATATCACAAATGTAAAAGTCATTTTTCTCTTTTTTCTTCCAATTGTTGTTGTGTGAACCTTGTAGGTTGTGGAAGGCTAGAAGAAAAAACACTTTCATACTTATAGCTGTGAGTGATAGGATTCCTTGTTTCCATAATTCCACTTTCAATTTTTCTTGCCAGCGTGAATGCCTTCTCCAATGAATCAAGTTCCCAAAGACAAATCTCATGTTGAATGTTATCCTTTAAAGTTCCTATGAAGACATCAATCATTTTCTTCTCTGGAATATCATTTACCTTTATATTCAATTTTTTGAAATCCTCAATATGCTTTTCCAGTGAACTCTTTTGTTTGAGATTTATTAATTAGCTAAAGAGGGTGTTACTCTTTGTATCCTCATATTGTGCTATCATTTCTTCTGTGAAAATTGATTAAGTGACAAGTGATTTACGAGAACACAACCATTTATACCATAAAAACTGATCCGGTTTTAAATATGAAGATGCAATATGTACCTTTTGTAATAGTTGCACCTCATGTAGATCAAAATATTGTTCCATCTATAGTATCCAATTTACCAGATCCTTGCCATCAAACTTCCTCATATTGCCTTTTCTTGATTTTAGGAGCTCGCTTGAACCACTGTAGCCCTGTAATTTCAGATTTTCCAATTCTGAAATCGTGATTTGCAGTACTCTCTGCGTCCGCTTTCTAATTCCACTAGTATGATCGAAATTAGATTCTCCAAGAAAGAGTTATGCATAATCTCCCAAGATGACTTGATTATATACCTTTTTAGAAGAGTGAACTTGTATGAAGTGCCACGTGTCATTGTTTTGACCTTCGGATCTGAAAAATATAAACAGGAAACTACAGTATGTCCTCTTTCTGAAACTTCTTATGAAATTTCAATCTAATGCTCAGAGAGAAAGTTATGACGATTTTCCCAAAGTCAATTGTTTAAGATGTAATTCGGGAGTCTGCAAAAACCCTAACTTCCTCAGATCATATATCCTAAAATATAGTGAGATAAGATCTGAAATTTGGACCTAACGTTCAAACCACTTCTCAAATGGTGTGTTTTTTTTTTTTTTTTAATCATTTGAAACTTCGTAGCAAACAAGTTACAACGAAACTTCCACGATGACCTGTTTTAGATGAAATTTTGGAGCTTGCAAAAACCCCAACTTCCTCAGATCATATCACCAAAAATGTTACGAGACAAGATCTGAAATTCAGACCCGAGGTTCAGTGAGATTTCCTATCAAATGGTTGTTTTTGTTAGCTTCTAAAACGTCATAGAAAAAAAATGACTTGTTTGGAGTAGCGAAACCCTAGAATCCAAAGCTCTGATACCAAATGTTATGAAACCAACTCACAAAAAGATAGAAAAGATAGATCAACGCCTTATAAATAAACCTCTTCAAGGGGGAAACCTCCTTTACATTACACAAATGAGTTATTCTTGGATGATACAAATGACAAGATCTCATTTCTATATATAGGAGTCTAAGGGGTCATAATATAATCAGAGCCGACAATACAACAATAATGTAAGGGAACAATAATAACAATAGTGGGCTTCTATGGGGCACAATAATAACAATATGGGGATTACATGGGCACAACAATATAATAAGGGGGTTGTACTAATAACAATAAGGGGTTACACTATATTTAATATTTTTTTCATCTTTAAGAATTTTCCATAGCTGCTTGCTGAAGGAGCAACGAAACCCTAGCCAGAGAACAACACAAGAAGCCTGCAACTGCTCCTCAGCAGCGCTCTGCTGTTGGGGTTTGAGTACCACACACCAGAGGATGGAGAGCTTCTATCAGATCAACAACAAGAAAATGAAGGAACAACAAAAGCTTTTGCCTCCCTCATCTTTGCAATGGGCTTGGAAAAAAACAGACCTTCAGTGACAAAGTTTGTTAAAAGATTGGAAGACATTCTTGAAATCTCACTCCCTCCTGGCTTCCTTGTAGAGTAGCACTGTCTTTGTCGGAGTGAGGATTAGTGGGGCAGTTTACGGGGTTATGGCCATCACCCAAAACTGTGCAAAAATGGGTAGAAAAGAATCGGACCACGTCAATAGATGGGAAAATATCAATCAGGTTCTGCGGAAGAGGATATTACACCTTCCACTTTGAAACCAAGGAGGATCGAGACTTGATTTTTAGGAATGGACCTTATTTTATGGACACAAAGGGTTTGTATCTAAACAGATGGATGCCGGATTTCGACCCAGAAATGGATGTCCCCAATGTCATCCCCATCTAGATTAGATTGCCACACCTTCCTCTTCACTGCTGGGGGGATGATTTAGTCAAAGCCATAGGAAACGTAGTTGGGAAATATATAGGCAAATGCGAGCCAAAGGAAAATATGCATGCATGTGCCAGAATCTGTGTAGAAGTGGATCTAGAGAAAGGGCTACTAGAAGCTATCAAAATCAAAGTGGACCAGTGGACGCACATTCAACAACTGGATTATGAACAAATTCCTTTCAAATGTAAGGTATGTCATGAATATGGTCATTTTGCAAATAGATGTACAAAAAAAAATGAAAATGAAAAGAGTGAAGAACCGGAAAACAAATGGGAAGAGGTCAAAAGAAAGAAGTCAATCAACAAACAAACAAATCTATCTTCTTCGCAACCCACCACATCCTCTGATATCCACCCACAACACCCAAATAAGATACTAATCCCCTTGCCAGCCTTAATCCTTTTGAGCCTCTGGATCCTTCAGCCCCCTCATCCCCTGGACCACGATCCAGATCTAGATACCCTAAACATACCCCCAACCCCCCATCATCCCCTCTGGCATCAAACTCTCACACCACTCCCCCGCCCTCAGTGGACATAATTCTAACAAAAAAACAATCAAAGGAAGCACCTCCAAACATAGAATACCAAAAAAAAGCAGGAAGAAAGACAAACAAAGAACTTAGAGATGAAGTAGTAGCAAAGGAAATGGCATTAGAAACGCAACAACCTATGGAAAGCTTCTTAAGAAGGAATACATGAAGCAACGAAAAGAACCAACAATGAGGGAAAGGAGCCTTACACCACCCAACAAGTAAGTAATGATAGTGGTCTCCTGGAATTGTAGAGGAATGGGATCATCCGTCAAAGAAAATGCCACAAGAGACATTCTGGCAAAAGAAAACCCAGATATCCTTATGATTAAGGAGACAAAAACAAACAAGCAAGAAACTGAAAATATATATATAAAAAAAAAAAAAAAATCAGAAATTATGAAGGGGAAGCAATGCAGGCAGAAGGAGCATCTAGAGGTATTTGCATAATATGGAAAAAAGGAAAATGGGAGTTAATAAAATACAAAAAAGACCAGCATTGGATCCAAACAGACCTAATGCAAATCAACACAAAAGAGAAGTACATTGTTATAAATATATATGGCCCAAATCACTACAAGGAAAAAGAGCAATGTTGGGCCACCATAAAAGAAGCTCTAAAAGAAACACAAGCTGGGAAAATAATTCTAGGGGGAGATTTAAATTTGGTAAGAAGTATAGAAGAAAAGTTTGGAGGAACATACCATACTGACCCATCCAAGGATATTTTAGAAGAAATAATGGAACAACACAATTTAATAGACATCCGCCGAGCAACGAGAAATGCACTTGGAGCAATAAAAGAGTGGGAAAAAGCAACATAAAAGAGAGACTGGATAGAATATTGATACAAGAAAATATAGTAGCAGTGCATAGCTCCATAAAGTAAAAAATTATACATACCACGACATCTGACCATAAACCAGTGACAATAGTCATGGGCAATATGGAAAATCAGGGACCACTCTCATTCAGATACAACTCAATTTGGGACAGCAACATAGAAATAAGCAAAATAGTTAAGGAAGAATGGGAGCCAAGAGTAACAGGATCACCACAGTATATCTGAGAAACAAAATTAAAAACTGGAAGAACCAAACTAAAGGAATGGGTAAGAGCAAATGAAATTAAAAAAAAAAAAAGAGAAGAAAAAAGAGTTACAACAGAAACTAGAAAGCATGCAAACTGAAAAAGAAAACAGAGAAGAAGGCAAGCAATATTACCTTAGAGAGAAGGAAATCTTCTGGGAAATATATAGGGAAAATAGGAAAGAAGAAGAAGAGGAAAAACTAAAATCCAGAACTCTATAGCTCAAGGCAGAGGACAAAAACATGTCATTTTTCCACAATACAATGAAAATAAGAAGGGAAAGAAATCAAATAGAAAAATTCAAGTCGAAAGCCAAGAGGTCAGAGGTGTAGAGGAACTAAAAAAATCAGCCTATCAGCGCTTTAAAACCTTACTATCAGCCAGTGGAGAAATTGCTGAGAGTGAAGATTTCTTGAAATACACAAAAAAAGAAAAAAGAACAAAACACTGCAATATGCAAGGATCCCACAAAAGAAGAGGTAGTGGTGACTATATGGAGCCTACATCCAGACAAAGCCCCTGGGCCAGATGGTTTCACAATAGCATTCTACAGATCTCACTGGCATATCATCATAAAGGATTTCTTAAGAATGGTGAAGAACGTCTTAAAAAAAAATAGGAGGCAACACAAAATCCTCCTATCTTGCACTAATCACAAAGAAGCAAACCCCTCAACTTTCAATAGGTTTCGCCCTATCTCTCTTTGCAATTCTTCTTACAAGATAATAACAAAAATAATTTCAAACAGAATCAAGGAAGTATTCCCAATCATTATATTTGAAAATCAAGGAGGTTTCGTGCCCCACAGGCAAATCATAGATAATGTCATTATTGTATAGGAAGCTGTTCACTCTAGTATAATGTTAAGACAAGAGAAAGGCCTCATAATCAAGCTAGATATGGCTAATTCTTTTGACAGGGTCAGCCATCCATATCTAATGGTTGTCTTCCAAAAACTTGGTTTCTTAAGAGAAATACGGGAAGTCATACAGGGATGCATTTCTACCCCTTGGATTTCCCCCCTTATAAATGGAAGGCCCATTGACTTCTTTCAAAGCACAAGAGGCCTTAGGCAAGGTTGTCCTCTCTCTCCCTTCCTATTTATTATAATGGCAGATACTTCAAGTAGGGTTTTGGAAAACTAAAGAAAGGAAAGAAGCATCACAGGGATCAAAATAACAAGGGGAGTTAAAACAATAAACCACTCACTTGTTGTTGACGATACATTACTGCTGGGAGGGGCTCCAACAATAATAGCAAGGAGGTTCAAAAAAGTTCTGGATGATTTCCTATAGGTTTCAGGTGGGTTATTAAATAATGCAAAATGAAGGATATATGGATGGAATACCTCCCCCCGGCCAAGAACTATGCAAAGGATCTCAAAAATCTTAGACATCCCTGTAGAAGATAAATGGACACACTTCTTCTATCTGGGACTTCCAATCTCAAAAGAGAACTTGAAGACAAAAATATGGACTAGACAAATTGAAAAAATAGAAAACAAGATACAAAGTTGGGGTCTAATGTGGTTGAATATCGTAGGAAGGGTAATACTAATAAAATCACTCCTTGCAGATCTACCTATCTACCAATATGCAATAATCATGGCTCCAGCAAGCGCTCACAAACAAATGGAGTTAATCTTAAGAAGTTTCTTGTGGCAAGGGGAAAAGCAAGAAAACAAAAAATTTAGCCTAGTTAGGTGGGAGCAAGTAGTTATTCCTTATGAAAAAGGAGGACTATCAATTCGAATACATGGGCTTATGAACACAGCATTGGAAATGAAAATAATATGGAAACTAATCACAGGAAAAGAGAGCTGGTGGAAAAAGACTCTCTTATCAAAATACATGGATGGTACCAGGGAAAGATTGCTTAAGGGAAATATCCCAATTAGACAATGTACCCAAGTTTGGTAGCTGGTTAAAAAAACAATTCCATTAATGAGCAGATACATTTCTAAAATCCCAGGCAATGGAAAAACAATTTCAATCTGGGAGGAAATAATCATGGGAAAAGAACCACTTCAGACCCATCTAGAAATTGAAGACATACAAGAGTGGATGAAAGGTAAAGGTTTTAACACTTTACACTCAATATCTTTATGGAACCAAAAGGAGTGGCAAAACTGGAAAATCTCAGCAATTCCGACAAACCTAGAAGGGCAATGGAGTAAAATCAGGCAGCTCTTAAAAGGGGTAGCACCAATCCATCAGGATGAGGAAGATGAATATCTATGGGATCCAAGTGGTGGACAATATACAGTGAGGACTGGATACAAAATCCTTCAATAACAACCAAATAAACAAGAGTGGGATTCTTGGAAAATAACATGGAAATTAGAAAGCCTGCCTAAGATAAAAATGTTCATCTGGACTCTTTTGAAAGGGAGAATATTGACCAGTGAAAACTTAAGAAAAAAGGTTTCCAAGGTCCAACACGGTGCCCATTATGCATGCAGGCTGAAGAAAAAATTCAACATCTTTTCCAAGAATGCATCTTCGCCAAAGAATGTTGGCAACATCTGATAAGTCCTTTGGAAATAAGAATAAATTTTGAAAAGCCCTTGCCGGATTTTCTTCAGACCTTTGAGAAAGCCTACCCATACACAACAAAGAAAAAAGCCACAATTCAGAGGATATGGAAATGTATTCCAGTGGTTCTATGTTGGAAAGTTTGGCTGACAAGAAACAAGTGCATTTTCAAAAATCAAATTCCAAGGATAGGGAAGACCCTTTCAAAAACTCGGGGTCTAACCTCTGAAATTCTCAATGCCAAAGGAAAAACTCCAACAGACAATCAAATCCTTCAACAGGAAGAGAGGGACTGGCTAAGCAAAGCCATAATAAACAATAATGGGCAAAGAGGACAGAAGAAGATAAGCACAAGAGGTACATGGAAAATAAGAATGAGTAAAGAGGAATTGACAAACTAGATGAAAAACCAAAATAGACACTGTCTATACTTTGATGGGGCTTCAAAGCATAATCTGGAAAAGGCAAGGGCAGGAGGAATAATCCTCGATCCTGATGGGAAAGAAAGTGTCACTTATGAATGGGGCTTGGGGAAAATTTCAAATAACAAGGTAGAAGCTTACAACTTGTTGATGGGAACAAGAATAATTCAAAAAAGAAAAATTCAAACCCCATCATCATAGGAGATTCAACCATAATAATAGAGGCAATGGCAAGAAACAAAAACCAAGCAATGAACACATGCACAAAATATTTAGAAGAATCAGGTAGAACTTGGAAGGCTCTGGCGATGTAATCTATAGACATGTTCTGAGAATTCACAATCAACAGGTAGATCAATTTGCAAACCAAGTAGTGAAAAAAAATGAAGGGCTTGTTCGTGAAAACCAGGAGGAATATCATAGCTCAGTTCCTTTATAACCAGTAAAAGCCGGACCACAATTAACACCAAATAACAAAGAGAGGAGGGTGGTGCGACGAGGGTTTTGATGAGAGGCGGCCCTAGGTTTCGATGTCATGATCTCTGGCGGACTTTAGCCATGGAAGCTCACCTACACCTGCCCCCTTAGCCAACATTCAACCCTTGCACCCTCCAGCGTTAATTTACCTACTCCAATTATATGCCTTGACCGCCTTTAGCTATTTACAGTTTTCCCTTTCCCACTCTGGTTTACAGACCTCCCCGACGATTAACCACGGTTTGCTGTTGTTTTGTTGTTCTCGTCTGGCAACTGTCATAACTTCCCCTAACAATCATGGATGACCTGGGCGATTTCCTAGACCCTTTGGAGGATGTGCCCTCATGGACCCCCGCCAGGATTACTGCTGCCGGCCTCTTCCCCTTCATGTCCAAACTGACCGACGAGGTTGAAGCCCTTCCTCCACTAACTCGCCCTCACATCTCGTCGGTTACCCTTCCTGAAGAAGTAGCCTCTCCCCCAGTTCTCATTTCTCAGGCTATCTTTCTGTGTTCCCAAGCACTCTCTGCTCCGCCGCTAAAACTTGTTGACCAAACCCTAGCTTCTAAAAATGTTCAGAACTCACATTCGGCGGTATATGGTTTCATCTCCCCTGACCTCCCTCAAGGCTCGACAGTGGTAGGTTCGGGTCATATTGCTCCACGGACCTCCTCGGCTCCCTCTTGGGGGCATTTCACAAGCATCAGTCCCATCTCTGGCATTTTTGCTACCATCCCGCAGGAGGCGACGGAAAACCCTAGGGTTTCTTCACCATGACCTTCACTTCTCACTTCGACACAGGAGGCGACAGACGTTGGGGTTTCAGGGCATTCGAGAAAGAATCAGGGTCCAAAGCTTCGTCCCTGCGCAGCGCCCCTTAATATTGTTGAAGACATAAAATTACTAGACGCCATGGACATAGCAACGAAGGTCTTGGTTGGCCAGGAGTGAGGTAGACATTACAGTGTGGCCAAACTGCAACAATGGATCTCAGAGGTTTGGGGAGAAAACCTGAAGGAGATTTCGAAGGTGCAAACCCTGGTTAAAGGGTGGTTCGCATTACACATTAGCAGTTTGGAGCACACCAATTGGGTGTTGTCCACGGTTTGGCACCTAGATCTTGCTCCGGTTCTCCTCCATTGATGGACTCCCCTCTTCGATCCAATGCGGGAGAGGGTGGATGCAGGTCCGATTTGGGTCCGCTTACTCGGTCTTCCATTGCATTTCTGGACAGAGGATGTCTTCAGGCATATAGTAAATTCACTCGGCACTTACCTCACATTTGATGATTCATACCAGACCTCAAGGAAATTAGCATATGCAAGGATATTGGTACATTTGGACCTGTTTGAGGGTTTGCTTGAGTTTATTGACATTCACTGGAGGAACCACAGCAGACGGCAATTGCTGGACTATGAGGGCATTCCTTTTCAATGTCTTCGATGCCATAAGGTCGGGCATCTTTTTAAGGACTGTCCTCTGCTGAAAAAAAAAAAAGAAAAAACAGGCCACAAAATAGGATGTGGCCTCCCATCAGCATACTCATCAGGAGGCACAACCCAGGAGTCAGACTCCCTTGGCCTCACAGGACCCAGATGCAGCTGAGATCTTGGTCAGACAACAGAAGACTCTAACAGAAGAGGCAGTGGCTCCCCCACAGTCGAAGAAGCGTGGGAGGCCTCCTAACCATACATAGCCTCATCCGTCTCATCCACAATCACCATCTAAGGGCCTGCCCTCGACGGGTATGAACTCTTCCACCATCCCTATTCCCACTTGTAGCACTTCTCATATTTATTGTTTTTCATCTAGTACTTTATCTGCAGTTCATGTAGTAAACCCTTCAATCGATCATCTTGATCAAGATTTTGGTGCAACCTCCCCTAAAACTACTCCTCTCACCTGCCTGATTACATCCACCCCCATTTTTTCCCTTGCACGCTCCCCGAATCCACCTTCTCATCCCCCGTCTAATACTCCTTCCCTTCAGGTCCCCCCTCCCGGGAGATACATGACCCGCTCGAAATCCAAGAGACAAGCCTAGGATCAATTTGGGCTTGAAATACTACACTCTCCCCCTCCCCCAAAAATTCAGAGGGGTCGACCCTCCTTCCTTTCTAAAGCCCAAGGCACAACTAAAGATGAGATTGCTTTGGGGGTTCAATCCACTATCCCAGGGACACTTAGAGCAAGAGAATCCCAACCTACCCCCCCTCCATGAAGATTTTCTCCTACAACTTTAGAGGGCTGGCTAGGTCGGACAAGAAACTAGCTCTTCATCGACTGTTAAAAAATGCTCCGCTTGATATTATCTTTCTGCAAGAAACCCTAGGACCTATTTTAGACATTGAGAAATCTCTCCAAAACATGCTCTCTAGGTGGATATTTTTGGTCTTGATGCGCATGGGAGGTCGGGTGGTCTTGCTTTGGGCTACAACTCCCATACCATCAAATTACATAATTGTTGGGGTGGGCTGGGTCATCTTGGAGCAGACATCAGTTCGGCTGAACTAGGGATACATTTTTGGATCTTAAATGTATATGGCCCGTGCCTGAACAGACCTGCTTTTTGGTAGAATCTCCTAAGCTCTGATTCATTTATGTCCGGCCACCTGATCCTAGGTGGTGACCTAAATTTTTCATTTGGACATGCTGAATCCTGGGGTCATAGGGCTCAACGATACTCTCTCTCAGATTACTTTTTATCTAAACTGGATGCCCACCATCTGATAGATATCCCCTCTCCCAAACCCCAAGCTACTTGGAGGAACAACAGGAATGGGGAAGACAATCTGGCTCGCAGAATTGACCGCTTCCTTGTCAAAGAAAAGGTTTTGGACTTGGGGCTTCAAATCAGACACTGGGT
This sequence comes from Pinus taeda, assembly GCA_000404065.3. Classification (NCBI taxonomy): domain Eukaryota; kingdom Viridiplantae; phylum Streptophyta; class Pinopsida; order Pinales; family Pinaceae; genus Pinus; species Pinus taeda. The sequence goes on along the minus strand of APFE031709717.1, from coordinate 47,481 downwards.
TGGTATTGGTGGAATATCTGACCACCTTCCCATTTACCTGGAAATAAAAGGGGGTGAGCAAAACCTAAAGGACCCTTTAAGTTCTGCTCTGTTTGGCTCAAGGATGACTCTTATAGAAAATTGGTCTCTAATTTTTGGAGAGAAAACCCCCCGGGAGAAGAGAAGACAGTACCAGAAGATTTATACAAAATCTTACAGCCCTTAAGAAGATGTCCAAACTTTGGGCTCATAACAAAAGAATACAGGAGGATCAAACTCTCTGTAAAATTGAATCTGATATTTCCGCTTTTGAGAATAATCTAGGAGGTATCTACACCTCAGAAGAACATAAGGATAGGATGGTTTCTCATTATGCAGAGAGAGCTAAAATTCTTAAGGAAAAGGAGGAATCCTAGCACTTGAGGAGCAGAGCCATCTGGATGTTGGAAGCAGATGAAAAAACCAAATTCTACCATAAATTCGCCAATGGAAGAAAGGTGATAAACACCATATGGTAGTTACAAAATGATCAAGGGAAGATTTTAAATACTTTCCCTCAACTTGCTGAACTTGCCTCCTCACATTTCAAAAGTGCATACCAAGCCCCCAGGGAGATAAATCTTACAGAAATCATCAAGGTGGCACAACTCTTTCCCAGATATGTGGATCCTAGAGAAGGAGATGAATTAATTAAGGCAATCACTCTGGAGGAATTGGAACACACCTTAAAATGGTTCAAAAAGGATAAAAGTCTGAGGTCTGATGGTTGGTTGGTGGAATTCTACTTGGCTTTCTTCGACATCATTGGGAAGACCTACTCAGAATAGTTGAGGATTTGAGAATCGGAGGATTTCTTGAAAATTCTATTACTTCTACCTTCCTTGCACTCATTTCAAAGAAGGACAACCCGGACTCCTTCGAGGACTTTCGCCCCATATCTCTCTGCAATTGCATATATAATATCATTGCAAAGATTATTGCCAACAAGATGAAGCCCATCCTCTCTAACCATATCTCGTCGGAACAATTTGCTTTCCTACAAGACAGATAGATCCATGAAGCTGTTGGCACTGCCTAGGAAGTAATTCATACATTACACTCAAGGTGAGGCAAAGGTATGATCTTGAAGGTCGATTTATCAAAAGCTTTCGAAAGAGTAAATTGGCTTTATATTAGAATGTTGTTAACTCATTTAGGCTTCCCTTACTTATTCATTAAATGGATCATGAGCTGCATTACTAATATCCCTTTCAGTGCCCTGGTGAATGGAAGTGCATCTCCTTTTTTTACCTCTAGAAGGGGGCTGAGACAGGGATGTCCTCTCTCGCCTTTTCTCTTCTTGCTCGTTATGGAAGGTCTCAACAATATCATCAAAGACGAGCATCAAAGGGGCAGACTAAAAGGCATAAAGATAACAAAAGGTTGCACCCTGACACACCTTCTATTTGTTGATGACATCCTAGTCTTTATCAATGGTAGTATTGAGGACACTAGTATCATCAAGGCTAATTTCACCCTGTTCCAAGTGGCAACAGGTATGATTATAAATGACAGCAAGAATACCTTGACAACAGCTGAATGTACACCACACGAGATAATATTTGCACTTCAGCGCTTCCACTTCACTCAGCTACATTTAGCAAATGGCCTAAAATATCTGGGGTACAAGTTGAAGCCACTGGGTTATAAAATTGCAGACTGGACTTGGCTCATCTCCAAGATGGAGAAAAGACTAAATACATGGTACCTCAAATATCTTTCGCGGGCTGGAAGACTCACTCTTATCAAAAGTGTCCTGGAGGCCACCCCGGTATATTGGATGTCCTTGGCCTGGATTCCCATAGGCATTCTCAACAGAATTCAAGCCCTCTACTGTAGGTTTCTATGGCAAGGGAAAAAACAAGGAGGCCCTGAATCTACCAAAAAAATGGGGAGGGTGGGGCCTAAAAAATTAGAGGATTTCTGTTTAGCACTTGCTGCAAAACTTCGCTGGAAATTAGTAGCATCAGATAGCCTAAGGATGAGAGTCACATATGCCAAATACATAGCTCCCCTACACATCATCGACTAGATTAGGAGAGCCCATCTAAGTACTTCAGGGGTCTCAATTATCTGGAAGGCTGTACTTAAGGCTTTGATCCCAATCAGGGAAGGTATCACCTGGAGAATTCGATCAGGACACACTGTTCGAATTGGTCTTGATCCTTGGGTGGGATGTGGGAACATGCATCGATTATCTAGGGATCTCATTTAGTATCTCCAGCAACAGGAATTCACTTATATATCTCAGACTGCTGACCTGGAAAATTCCACTTTCCTTCAACAAGCCTGGAAATTTGTAGATTAGTTAAACATTCCTCCTATTTGGTCATAGCAATGGGAGGAGTACACCCAAGCCCTCATGGATGCCCACATCCATATACTTGAAGGGGATGATGAGATTATTTGGGCTCTTTCAAAAAATGGCAGATATACCCCAAAGGATGGTTATTTAACTTTGGAAGCACCAAGGAAGCCTCTGCTACTTGCTAACTGGTGGAGACATCTTTGGAAACTCAAGGCCCCCCCCAGATCTAGACTCTTAATGTGGACCATCCTCCAAAACAAAATTCCTACTGGAGAAAACCTTCTCAAGCGAGCGCATCATGGGCCCCATTGGTGCTGTTTCTGTAAGTAGGCAAATGAGTCCACTTCTCACCTTTTTTTAGAATGTTCAGCAACATGTAACCTGTGGAAACTTATTCTACAACAAATTATTCCTACTGCTACCTAGGCTGGGAACTCTATCCTTGCTGCCTAGCAAGTCTGGTATCACACTTCCACAACATAAAAGATTCAGAATCTTCCGCTGTTAACCTGCTGGAAAATTTGGATTACTAGGAATCACAACATTTTTCAAGATTTAGCACCAAATTGGGCTGTCCTGACAACAAAAGTCATTGCTGATTACTCACTCATCCTGGATGATCCTCCTCCCAGTAAGTGGTGCAAACCCTCTCATCTTCAAATAAATTACAACAAACCTTGGGCTTTTTTTACGGTGCAGCCCAAGAGCAAGGCTGTGGAAGGGGGGCTATTCTTCATCTATCCCATCATCATTCTTACAGCATGCTGATTGGATTCCGCAGCTGCACAAACAACTCAGCCAAGCTCCTTGCCGCAAAACATATCATACAATTCGCATTGGAGAAAAATTGCACAGAATTACAACTTTATGGGGACTCTAAAATAATTTGTGATTGGTTGAACATGAAAACTAGATGCTCTACATATACATTATTTCACATCTTGGATGAAACTTTGAGATTGATCTCATATTTTGACGCTTTCACTTACTTACATATTTACAGGGCACAGAATGGAGCTGCCTACAACTTATCCAAAGAGGTTGCGATCGGGGAATCGGGCTTCTGGATGATCAGAGAACAGGAAGGAGAAGCCTTCTATCAATATTATCATAGGCCTTTTATGGATCTAAATGTTTAATTCATGTCATGCTACTGGTTATGTTCAAATTTTTTGATCAGGCATAAGCCTTTTTTGATTGTATATACTATCTTTGTACATGTTTACAGTTACTTATCATATGAGTCTTAGTTATGTTTTTATTTCTGTTGTCCCCTACGTGGAACAAAGGCAACATTTTTGTTATACGTGATTTTGATCATGCACAGCATATGCATTAGCATCTACATCATTGAATTTCCTCTTTTATAATGAAAATACGATTTTTCCTTATGGGGAAAAAACTAGCAAAAGCCTTATGTCTAAAGTTAACCAAATCCAAAGGAAAATCACAATGAGAAAAGCAATAAATCAAAAAACAACAGCTACAAACCAACAAAGGACACAGTACCGCAACAACAGCCAGGAAAATATGGGAAAGCATGAAACTTCAGGCTTTCATATGAACAACAACAAGAGGGGAAGCATGGATCCAAGTCACAAGAACTACACTACAATCTATCTCATCAAAGGCAGGTTTCGGGCAGAGATAAAGCACAATAAGAACAGAAGGTACATTCATAAAAATTGCAACAACAATATTAGCAAGGAAATTCCCATTTTTAGTGTTATTATAGTGATTCTTTGGTCTCCAAGACCCCCCTTGTTCTATCTCATTACTAGTAGTGTTTCCTATCCTTAGTGTGGAGACTTCAGCTTAAGCCCCCATCCCTCTTTTCACCTACACCTCAGCCAGATTTCAACAAACCTTTCATTTGCTTCTATATCTACCATTGGGCCCGCACTCCTAAACAAATCAGGACTGTTGATCGGGAGCCCGATCCGACGGTCACTATTTAGCTCGAACATCCAAATATGCGTGAACCTCCCTAACTGTCGATTTGTACACATAGGATCAGACGACTCTCACCAATTTCGGGCAGTCAACAAGCACAGAGTTTACCTGTCTGAAAAGTGGTATTTTCTCTCTCTTCTAATGCCACGTGTTACCCGATCAATGGAATTGGGCGACCCCTCCCTTTTACTTCTTACGGTTTTTATCCTATTTGATATACCACCTCCGCATTTTAATACTGCTTTTCTGCTCGGTTAACTTGTGGACTTGTTCGCGCCCGTTGACCGCTGATCTCAGCGATCGATGGTCGTGAAGGATCCTCCAGTCATCAGCGCCTTTGGTTTATCCCCTCCACATAGCCTCTAATCCCAACCTCTGCGTCTTAACCTAGGCGGCTAATCCTCTGACATCCTCGTCTGTTGAATCTCCCAAGGGCCCTCGTTTATGCAAAAAGGAAAGTGGACATTTGCAACAAAAGAAGAAGCATCTCATGCAACCCAAAGCCAGAGATATACAACAAAACCTGGAGTAGAAAGCATAGACATGGGAAGAACAAGCATACAAATCACATGGTATCCAACGAAGGAGAGAACTTGGACGTTTTTTGTTAAGAGGAACAAGTCAAGCCAAGAGCATTCAGTCTTTAAGCTTTGAACATCTATCATAGAACTCATGACTTGTAAATTTTTATTTTTAGTAGGTCAATTAGCTAGACAGTACATTAGAATCCGCATAAAAACTCAAGAAGTCTTGAATACAAGTCGAGGAGAAGTGACTGTGTTCTCATCTCATGGCTTTGAGGTTTTTCATGATATAGTCTATGTAATAGGAGCTTGCTCCATCAAATCTTTTGGTAATATATAAACTACCCGACCTTGTTTACAAAAAAAAAAAAAGGGATTACACTAGTAGTATAGGGACCTAACACAATTCTCCATGAAGGAAGGTTGTCTCTACATTTAAATGTTCACATTCCAAATTTAAAGAAGTAACAATACAAAGAACAACTCTAATAGATAACATCTTAACAATAGGAGAAAAAATTTAGTAAAGTCAATAGCTTCTTTTTGGACAAATTTCTTCACCAACAACCTTGCTTTATATCTTTACTTCTTTCCTTCACCCTCATGTTTAATCATATAGACCCATTTGTTGTGTAGGGAATTTCTTCCTTTTGGAAACTTTACTAACTCCCAAGTTTTGTTTTCCAATAGGATTCCATTTCTTCCTCTGTTACTTTCTTCCATTCTTTGCTAGTCGTCACATTACAAGCCTCTTGAAAACAATAAGGTTCACCTTCATTAGTTAACAAAATATAATTTGAGGGTGGATACCTGCGTGATGGCTTATGAGGCCTAGTAGACCTACAAACCAACTGTGGTGGTGTGTTTTCTGGTTTGATCTCTTGTAACAATTGTTGCAAGTTTTCTTCTTCCTATTGTTCCATCATTTTCCACTTGTTGTTCATCATGTTGTTGAATTCATTGGCCAATTTCTTGCAATGGTGGGATGTTTTCTTCTTGTTCTGCAAACCTATCAACAATTTTTGTGACCTCCATATCATCTATAGACCTTTTATACATCTGACTCATTAAATATGACATTCCTACTAACAATTTTGTGTTTCACTAAATCTCTTAGATGGTAACCAAACTCACCATTAACATATCCCAGAAAAACACATTCATTGATTTATCATCTAACTTTGTTCTATGTTCTTTAATAATATTAAAATTGATTCACATCCAAAACTTTTCAGGTGAATAGTTTACCTTCCTACCAATCCAAACCTTTTCAACAATGCCACCATCCAAGGTTGTAGTAGGGGATCAATTAATGAGGTAACAAGGTGTCCTTATTTGTTTTGCGCAAAAGTGCTTTCTAAATCCAGATTTTGATAGCATACTTCTCATCTTCTCCATGATAGTGTGGTTCATGCTTTATATAGTAGCATTATGTTGAGGAATATAAGGGAAGTGTTCTCATGTTTTATGCCAAACCTATTACAACAATCTTTGAATGCATTGGAGCAATACTCTCTACTGCTATTTATCCTCAAATACTTGAGCAATTTGTTAGTCTCTTTTTTAACAATAATAAATTTTGAAATATCTCAGACGCCTCACCTTTTCTTTTCATGGGATAGGCCCAAACCTTCTTGGAAGTATCATCTATGAATGTGACAAAATATGAGGCTCCTCCTAAAAACTTAACATTCATCGGAGAAAACACATTAGAGTTATTGATTCTAATAGATTTGTTTTCCTTTCATGGCCACCTCTCATAAATGAAGCTTTTCATTGCCTACCATATATACAATGCTTGCAAAGGTCAACTTCATAGGATTTCAAACCTAAAAGTATATTTTTTCCAACAAGGATTTTTAGGCCCTTTTCGCTCATGTAACCCAAGTGCTTATGCCATAAATCTGTTGAGTTTCCTTTTGTAATGGCGATCACATCTGATATTTTTGTTGTTTCCCTCGATGTGTACAAGGTTCTTGTAATGAATGCTCTATCCATAACCAATGGCCCTTTACTAATTTTCCAGCCAACTTTACCAAAGCTTGCAGAGCAACCTTCATCATCTAATTGTCCCACAGAAATCAAGTTTATACGCATTTTTGGAACATGCCTAACCTATTTCAGCTAGATAGTATGTCCTTTCTTCGTCTTGATTAAGACATCTCCCACTCCAATAATATTACAAATGTGATTGTTCTTTCAAATGTACTCTACCATAATCGTTGGCTTCATATGCAACAAAATTGGTTTGCATGGAGCTACATGGTGTGATGCCCCAGAGTCAAGTACCCAAACAATGCAACTATTAGAAGTATATAAACATGCTTCTTCTACTGAAATAATAAATAAAACATTATTTTCTGAAGTTACAAGAGTGGTCTCCTTATTGCTTAAATAAACCTAGGTTACACCAATAGCAATAAAAACCTGTGGCTCCAATACAAGTTGTCAATAATAAATTAGTAGAGGACAAAAATAAATCTTAGTCTAAAAAACCCACAAATTAGCCCAGAAAATGTTGGAAATTCTGGCAAGGTTATGACAAAATCCGACAGAAATTTGTGAAAATCTGGGCTATAACTATTAAACTTCAGGGTTTTGGGTGCCCCAGGGGTTCTTGATGGTGTTGAATCCATTTCCATCATCAAAAAAATGATTCAAACAAACATTCTGATTTTTTGAATTTTTTTTTATCATATTCTGGCAAGAAAACTATTGTCCGGGTGAATTTGTGGCATCGGTAGATAACGCTCAAAAGTAAACTTATAAAATAAAGTAGTAAAGACAAAATTTACCACAATACACTAGATTTACTTGAAAAATCCATCAACGGAAAAAAGCACAAGGAAAAGAATATAGCTTTATTTAATTAACAAATGAAAATATATATACCAAAATTCAATTCTTGCTCACATTTGCCCCATTTACCATAGATGACTTCTAGCCTATAAATAAGTTTTGTTACAATACTATGGGTTAATATTATGGACCAATACTATGGATTATCAATACCATATGCTCAAAAAATCGTAACTCATTTGACAAGTATGACGAAATCAAAATATTATATATATTATTCTAATTTGATTTAGTCTCACATGCAACAAAAGGAATTAGTGATATTCATAGTGTGTTACACTTAAAAAAACACATTTTATAGCACATTATTAAAAAGAGACAATGACATCCACTCCATTTACTTGTCTAATTTGAAATAATTGAATTTTAAATTTTGATATATAACTAATAAAGTATAATATATGTATATCATGTAACTGCATTACAAATGCGGCACTTTCCCATCTGCAAATATCAGAGGAAATCCGAGGGCTGCTTTTGGAAAGTGCAAATTGTGAGGGGTGAAGCCTACACAAAAATTGGTGTAGTGGCCCAATAAAATTACCACTATGTTTTAGCCAAATTGATAATGATTCCATATTTATATTTTAAGTTTTTGCCAAAGTGATTATGATTGCAGTAGTCTATAACGCGACTTTTTGAAAGCTTTTCCGGCGGATTTTTCCGGTCAAAATCCGGCAGCAATTCATTCGAATCCTAAGTTTGATAGCTAGTTTCTGCACAATCAAAAGCTCCCAAGGGTTTTTCAGGGCGCTGAATCCAAATATGCAGTTAAAAAACCATTTTAACTGCTAAAAATCAAGATTTAACCTCATTTCTTCCGCCGGATTCCGTCACCGGAATCTCCAAAAAGTCGCATTATAGACAACTCCATTATGATTTCATATTTATATGTTAATATATTTATTAGTGTAAATTTATTTGAATTTTGTATTAAAAATTTGTTTTGTATTTTTTAGTGGTTTAACGAGGTGTTGAAAAAATTGTCTAACGAGGTGTTGAAAAAAATCACAGAAAGCATCATAAAGCTAAGTAGCTTCAAGTGGTTATCCATTGTTTAGAGTTATCGTTGAACAATTGATTCACAGTGGACCATTAATTGAGCATTGGCTACAATGCATATGTTAAGTTAACATTGTATTGTTGAGTATGCCTTGTTATTCATCTTTATTTCTTAGATGTATAATGGAGTAAAAATCTCTTTTACGATTATTTCTTTTAATTATATTATTTTTAATTTGATGAAAGGTATTTTTTTTTCTAGGGATGGATATTAATGGTGGTGCATTTTTCTTTGTTAGAGTTAGTTGGTTATGTGGATAAGTTAATTTGGGGTACAGAATATTCATATGGATTTATGGATTTTTTCACATATCAGGGTGGTTGGTAAGGTAAATGCACATTTTATTGTGCTTTTTCTTTCATTCATTTTGTTCATTTATCAATCTTACTTTGTCGTTTATGTCAATTTTTGTGTGCTCAAAAGAAGAGAGACACAACTCCCGTGTGGTGCACCCTTTTGCAGTTTATGGTTTGGTTCTATGTTGTTCATGGTGCGTCTACATAGTGTTCTACAAGCTTTGTTTCTAGCTTTGGAATTTTTGAAGTTGGAGAACACAATGGTAGATTCTATAGTCTTGCATATTGGTTTTCTAGTATTGGGTTTATTGGGGTTTGATACGACACTCTTGGGGTTTGATAAGCTACATCATTTCTATGTATATGTTGAAAATGCAGCAATAAAATCTCAGCTTGACTTTGCCTTGGTCAAACTAGAGAAAATTTGAATTTCTATTTCAGCAGAAATCTTGGAGGTAATTAACTTAGGTGACATGGCACTTGTCACTCAGTTAACTCAGTTAATTTGAGTTGGGGAAGCTTGAGTTCAGTTTAGTATGTTTGATTGCTAATTTGTAGCAATCTATTTCAGTTAATTTCAGTTATTGTCAGTTTAAGTAGTTCTAGTTGTCAGAAGAACTAGTGGAGGTCAAGTTGTGGAAGTGGAACTTCAACCACACTCAGTGATCAACCAATTAATTGATTAATCAACCCAAAATAATTGTTGCATGGAGAGAATTCAAGTTACCCAGTTGAGATGAAGATTCCAAGGCAATGTACTATCAGTTGTAGCATATGCCCATGTGTACAAGTGGTGCATGCAGTCAGAGGAAGGACCTAGAGGAATTACACAATTCAATAGTGGGAAATTACTAAATAATAGGGGTCAATCTCCCAGAGGAACAACACAAGGAAATAGGAGCTTGGAGGGCTTGAAATTGGCTAAGTGTTGGCCAGAGTCAGTGAGTCAGGCAGAGGGATAGACTATACACTTATAGGGTTTGCTCAGGCTTGAGCAAGCATATGTATTTATTCTCTATTCTCTTATTAATGCAATATAGATAGTAAGGGATTTTAATCATTTGTTTTTCCCTAGTTAATCTTTGTGCATGCGTGATGTTTCCTTTTGCATGTCTATGATTTGTGTTCTAGATGGTGAATTAACTTTTGCAGATCAGTAGAGTGACTTCGAGTCTTGTGGTTTAGTAAATTTCACAGTTTCGAATCTACACATTAATTTCTACATGGTATATGATCGGAATCTGGATTAGGGACAAAAATTAGCTCAAAAATAAAAGTGCTAAGAATCGCTCAAAACTTGAACGACTGCGTCTGTCTCGATGATACGATCCGAATGCAACTCGTTTCACTCAAAACCGAGCTCGTATGAGGAATATATCGTGTTCTATCCGCTTTGCCAAACATAAAAAATAAATTGAAAAAAAAAGGTACAGTCACTGCACAGTCAACAGTTTGTACTACTGACGTGGCAGGTGATTGGGCAAGGTCAAAGGTGGTCAACAGCCTATTAGGTTTCACCAAGTTTCATATTATAGTTGGTTCACAGGTGTGGTGATTTGGCTTGTTTTTATAGGATGGAGGTGGACCAATGAGGAGTGAACAAGTGGCAAGCCCAAAGGCTGCCACGTGTCCCTCCCCAATGGTCAGTTTCATCGGTGTGCTTCAACAAAATTTTATGGCAGGTTAGCAGAGCCGAAATCATGACCTGTACTGAACAAACCACATGACATACCGTTACACCACCGCTTTGAGTCTTAATATATAATGGTTGCAAGTTGTGTATATTACATTAACCGTTGACAGTTGGGGGGAGGAGGGAGCTAGCCCCCTCCCATGTGATCACACCACCAGTACCAGCGGCTAGCATAAACTGTAACCTCCAACGTTAACCACAACATGTGACCTCTACTACCTAAACCACAGTTAATGACAGACCAGAACCGCACAATTAGCGCTAATCACAATTAACCCTAATTAAACTTTGTTCATCACTTAATTAAGCCCAGTTTAGTTCAGCGGAGTTTTTGGAAGTCCCTCCAAATCCGGTGGTAACTCTAGTTTTAGTGGAGTTAACTGGAATTCCTCCAGTTTTACTGGAGTTTTACTAGGAGAAATTGTTTTTGCCATAACTTTTGCAAAATTCGACCAAATTGGGATCAAGAAAAGGTGTTCCTAGACGATTTGGATGTTCTGAGCACATTGAAGTAGTTTTCAGGAGCAGTAGAGCATGGTAAACAACATTTTTTCCCATATTGAGATAATACAGAGGCCCAAGCCATAGAAGCTAGACCAAGGAGATGTAGCCCATGAGGGGTGAACTCCTTTATTCAAAACATTTGTTAAGTGTTCATTTTGATGGTTCATTGTTCATTTGTTTGCTGTTGTTCAACACTTGATTTTCATGTTATTTTGCTCATGATTTTAACATAAAACTTGACAAATTTACTTGTTATCATTCACATACACCATAAGGAAACATATGCACATGAAGCAAAAGATAAGCAAGTGTTTTTAATTCTGAAGTTGAAATTAGCACAACAAAACTAACATTCAACTACAAGTCAAGTTGGTATCATAGAAAAGGTTATTTGCTTGATTTCTTGAGTTTTGTGCCAGTAGGGTTTTAATGGTTGCAGATTTGTGAAGATTTTTTATGCATTACAAGTGTGATGGCAGCTTCAGCAAGTGAAGTTTCTAATTTATCTTCCTTAGAAAGACTCTTTGATGAAGAGATGTTGCAAGAGCTTATCATCATGAGAGGTATGGTGCAAGAGCTTCTTGAAAAGATGCATGAGATGTAGATTCAACTCCATGATGCCAAGAAAACCCTAGCCAAGCATGTGCATGAAAATGAAGTATGCAATTCAAGTTTATCTTCAATTTCCTTTCAAAATGAATGTTTGGTTGCTTTTGAAAGACACACTAGAGGAATAGGGTCCAAATTATTGATGGAGATGGGCTATGAAGGTAAAGGGTTAGGCAAACATGCACAAGGCATAGTTGAGCCAATTGTTATTAAGGAAAGGCCTAGGTATTTGGGTCTTGGTTATGGACAACATGATGGAGAATGATCCAAAGCCAAGGAGGCATATGAAGGTGTTTCAAGAAGGACTTTCATTACATGTTCATTATCCCAAGCTTGTGAAGTTTGTGTTCATGAGGAATGCAAAAGTTTTATACCAACTTTGCAAGAAGATGCTCATAAGCATGCAACTAGTGGAAATGGAAAATAAGAGGATGTTGAAATCTCTAAGGTCATTGAAACCATTGTTGGTATTCTGAAGAGAGCCACTACCTCATCAAATTCACCTCCTCAAGAAGGCGAAAAAGTTGAATGTGCAAGGTACAAATATGCTTTTAATCAAGTTTCTTTTGATTATGATAAACATGGTAAATCTTCACATAAGATTTGGAGAAAATTTACATGTTCCTTTTGTGGTTTGAATAACCATATTGTTTCGAGGTATTGGAAGATGATAGCCATACATAGGAAACTTTCGAAACAAAAGAGACCGAAAGCCAAAGGTCCATTGGATAATGGAAACCATGTTGAAAAGAAGTCGCAATTATGTTGCACTCATTGCCATAAGCAGGATCATCTTGTAGACAAGTGTTGGACTTTGCATCCAACAAGTCATCCACGACATTTGAAAAAGGTGGAGAGAGATTTTTGAAAGAATGGAAAAGAGGATTCCATAATTGATGTGGGTCAAGATGATACACATGATGAAGTGCAACTGAAAGAAGTGTCATTAAAATGGTTTGGAAAGAGATGGTTAAATTTCTTAACCAATTAAGGCCTTGCATTTCTTTTGATAATTGATGCAAATCTTGCTTTATTGATGCATTTCCTTGTTATTTGGATGCATTTATTTTCTCTTGAAAGTATGTTGCATATTGCATGAAGCAAGATGTTGTAAAAGTAGAGTTATGTTGACTCACATAGATGCAAAAAAGATGGTGATTTGCAACTACAAATTTGTAGGAATTTACAGGGTAAGTTCCTCAGACAGAACACCAAAGGACATTGCTCACAAACAGATCACAGATGAATACACCAGTGTTTTTGACGTGGTTAAAACCCTCAAAGAGGGAAACAGTCCACGGCCTGAGCCAACGCGGCCACTTCAGGCAATTTATTAATAAAAGAATGAAAATTTACATAAGCTTCTCTCGTGAACGGTTAACCTACAAATGACCCTCCATGCTCTTTAATAGAGATCATGGACCAATCGGGTGTTAAGCCACAGATCAAGTGTTGGTAATACCGAGGAGAGAATGAACCGTCGGATCACTACATATCGTGACCGTCAGATTGTAAGTTACAAAAGTACATAGTAAAGAAACACACTTTACCTAACTCTATACTAGACCAAGTTATACTTAACTATTTCCTATATGTCGGAAATATCCTAACATCCCCCCTTAAGAACAACTTGGGATAGGATTGAAGGATTTACAAATATGACACAATAGGAGAAAGAAGGAGGCACTAGAGCCTATCCCCCCTTAGTGACAACTTCCTGAACTCCAAGCATATATCGAAGTTTAGTGAACTTCGCCTCTGTGAGAGCCTTTGTGAAGATGTCTGCAACCTGATCATCTGTTGAACAATATTGCACTTCAAGAACATGGTCATGAATGAGCTTTCTGATGAAGTGCATGTGTAGTTCAATGTGTTTGTGCGCTGATGCTGAACTGGATCTTTGCAAAGCTGAATGGCACTTTGATTATCACACCAAAGTGTAGTCGGATGCTGCTGCTCAAAGCCCAATTCTGATAGGATCTGACGAAGCCACAAGGCTTCCTTACTAGCTTCCACGGCACCACGATACTCTGCTTCTGCCGACGAAAGAGAAATGGCAGCCTGTTTCTTACAAGCCCATGTAATAGGTCCTGAACCAAGAGTGAAGACATAAGCGGCAGTAGACTTCCGATCATCAGGGTCACCAGCCCAATCAGAATCAGTGAAACCAACTAATAGAGGAGCTGCTTTGGCACTGTAATGAATCCCAAACTGTACTGTACCTCGAACATAAAGAAGTATTCTTTTAGCTGCTTTCCAATGACTCTCACGGGGGTTTTGCATAAAACGAGCAACAAGGCCAACAGCAAAGGAAAGGTCAGGACGAGTATGGGTTAAATACAAGAGTTTTCCTACAAGTTGACGGTATAAGGTAGCATCAACTTCAGGAGAAGTACAAGAGACTGAAAGTTTGACTCCAGACTGAAAGGGAGAAGGAGCTGGCTTACAATCTTCCATGTGAAAATGACGAAGTATATCACAAGCATACTTGGACTGGGAAAGGGAAATACCCTCCTTGGATTGCAAGACTTGAAGACCGAGAAAATAGTGTAAGTGTCCTAAGTCTGTCATTTCAAATTTCTTTTTAAGGCTGAACTTCACATGGTTTATAAGGTTGGGATCACTACCAGTAAGAATAAGATCATCAACATAAAGAACAAGGATGATAAGAGAGTTGCCCACTTTCTTGGTGTAGACAGTATTGTCAGAATAACACCTAGAAAAGCAAGATTCTAAAAGAAAGCTATCCATTTTGGCATACCAAGCCCGAGGAGCTTGCTTGAGACCATAAAGAGATTTCTTAAGTCGACATACAAGGTTGGAGTCTGTTTGGATGAAGACAATGGGTTGTTCCATATAGATTTCTTCATGCAAGTCCCCATGCAAGAAGGCAGATTTAACATCCATCTGATGGACTTCCCAATTTAAAGAGGCAGCAAGGGAAAGAACAAGGTGGATAGAGTTCATTTTTGCAACAGGGGAGAAGGTTTCAGTGTAGTCAATGCCTTCAACCTGTGAAAAGCCCTTAGCAACAAGACGAGCTTTATGTTTATCAACTTTCCCATCTGGTCAATACTTTGTTCTGTAAACCCATTTACATCTAACAAGTTTGCGTCCCTTTGGTAGAGGAACAAGATCCCATGTATCATTTGCCAACAATGAATGATATTCTTCATTCATAACTACTTCCCAATGTGGATGGCCTGAAGCTTCTGCAAAAGTGTCAGGATCATGATTTACTGGAGCTTGAGCCAGTAAAGAAGAGGCTCTTTCAAACTGAGAACGTGTACGTCGCTGATCTGTAGGATCACCCGCAAGATCACCTGCTGCATCCCGAGTAGCACGGACCCATCTTGGAAGTTGAGGATCCTGAGAAAGTGGGGGAGGATTGTCATCCTCACTTTCATCATCTGAAGAAGAAATGTTTTCAAAAGTAGAAGAGATAGGAAGAGGTGGCACATCCGCCGGACTAGGCTCGCACGCCGATTTATTTTCATCAAATTTTACATCTCTTCTAATGATAACATTTTTGGACTTAAATGGAATAAGTCTATAACCTTTTACATCTTCAGAATATCCAACAAAAGTACATTTCTCACTCTTAGGTTCTAAAGCTTTATGCTTTTGATCTGGAATATGGGCCCATGCTTCACTTCCAAAAATACGAAAGTGACTTACATCTGGTTTAATGGAACTCCAAGCTTCTTCTGGAGTGATATTCTTTAGAACCTTAGTAGGAGTGCGATTTATTATATAATTTGCACAATTAATTGCTTCGGCCCAAAACTAAGACTGAGTCCTTTAGATTGCAGCATATAATTAGCCATTTCCTTTAAGGTGCGATTTTTCCTTTCAGCTACACCATTTTGTTGTGGAGTGTATGGAACAGTATGTTGCATTTGAATCCCATTTTCGGTGCAAAAGTTGATGAATGTGTTTTTAACATATTCTCCACCATTATCAGTTCTTAGCTTAAGAATTTGATGTCCAGATTGTTTTTCAACAAAGGCTTTGAAGGCCAAAAAGTGTTAAATACTTCGCTCTTGAGTTTTAAGAAGTATACCCAAGTGCGTCTGGAGAAATCATCAATGAAAGTTAAGAAATACTTGCAGCCAGAGAATGAAGCAATAGGAAGTGGACCACACAAATCACTGTGCACAAGCTGTAAAGGGGCTGAGGCGTGCCAAGAGGCACATTTTCAAAACTGTCCCGATGATGTTTTCTGAGTACACATCCGGAACAAAAACCATCTCTGCAAGATACCATAGGAAGACCTGTCACCATATTTTC
>APFE031709717.1:4236-21442 GCA_000404065.3 Pinus taeda | reverse complement strand
CTGCTCTCTTTGTTTTTTACTTGATTTTTCTTGAGGAGTGGGAGTTTGAAAATTGGAAGGACAAAAGAGTTGTTCTTCATCTTCCTGCAAGGTGTTTTCTGTCCATTCCAACTGATTAGCATACTTCTCTATTTCGGGCCTTGAGGTATGAATATAGGGAGTGCTTTTATTTTCTACTCTGAGCTTTGAAATTATACCACAAGGGTCATAATACCATGTAAAACATAAGCTAAAATTCATGTCTTTAAGCATCATATCTTCTTCTTCACCTACTGTCCTGGTATTACAAATAAATGGGCCCACCTGTTTCTTTCTTCGAAACTGTGATTTATTCTTAGCCTCTAAAAAATGAATGTCATTAGAATTTAACATATGTTTGATGTACTCCAGGGAAAAAATACCCATGGGGAGGTATTTAGGGAGTCTGTATGGTCCCAATTCGCATCCATAAACTTTGATTTCTATGTAGTTTTGGTATAAATACCAATCCCTAGTGTTGGCTTGATCTAACAGATGTTGAATTATTTTAATATCTTCACTAATCCTGGGCTATATTGAACTGTTAAGAATGTTCATGGTTGGGTGAAGAAATTCATCAATAAATTTCTTATAAGAGAACTCTGATTGTTCTTTCATGATGAAGGAGGTCAAAAAAATCGCTAGTTGTTGGTTTCCTACATCATCAAGTTTCTACATTGCAAAATCAAACTTATTTTCTTGATAATAAAGGAACATGTAAATTAGATAGAGGTGTAATTAAACACCTACTCTATGGGAAATTTTAGAAACTATTCATAAATGTTGTTAGCCAAGAATTGACTAAAATTGAATATAATGCATGGCTTACTATCCATGGAAAATATGGAGAAGAAACCTAAAATGGGCTCATCTACCCACTGATAAAAATAATGACCCAAAATATATGAAATTGTTAAACAGACATGGTGAACACGAGAGAATATGAAAGATAAAGCATGCATTGCATTTTTTATTAACAATAGAGTATCTTTTTATAGTACAATATAGGTGACCATTTGGGTTCACTCCCAAGGTCCCTTTGACTACTTAGTTGTTTAGCTTCCAACCACTAACCCATTTATATTTAGGTGATCCAAACATTCCCCCCCTTTAATCTGAAGGGATTATGTATGAGTCCAAAAAGAGCTGTAATACAAAAAATGTGAAAAATGCATGGCAAGCACTGGCTGAATGTGCTCTCTGAAATGGTTGGTATAAAAAGGCAAGTGGTTTTAAGGAATCTGACCACCCACCACTAGGAACGCTTGTGCGTTCCCGGAACTCTTCAAAACCGGCAAGAAGGCTGAAGTCTTCATGCTAGAGGAAGTGATCCTATTGTTTTAAAGAGGGGAAACCTTTCAAGCATAAAGGGAGGTCTCACCCTCGCATAAAAGGTAAAACTTCAACCTAAAAAGGGAAGTCTCAACCTGTGATGGTTTAAGGATGACCAACAACTCTGGAATGCTTATGAAATTCCTGGAACTCTTCCAAAACTGGCAAGAAGCTGGAGTCTTCTGCTAGAGGAAGCGTTCTAGATTTTGTTCTCGGAACTCTTCCAAAACTAGCAAGAAGCTGGAGTCTTCTGCTAGAGGAAGTGTTCCAGATTTCTTATTGAAGGCATGTTCACGAACATCTGTGTCTCTGGCTACAACTCTAAAACTAGTGTGGCAAGTTGTGGCTCAGGCTCGTTTGATGTGGCTTTGAAGCTTGTAGATGACCATCATTTCCCCCCCTGTTAGATACAAGGTGAGAAGATGGATAAAAGTCAACTAAAAGACTGTTCAATACTCTGGAACAAGTTCTGACATGTGTTTGGAATATCTTCTTGGCTATTGATGCCCATTGCCAAGAAGTGATCCATCCTAGATGAGTCTTTGTTCTTGCAGGACGTTTGTTTCTGAAGCATCTGTGTGAACAATGACTGGTTTTATGACAGAGCTTACATGGATGAAGATCAAAATAGCTATCTTTCAGATGGCCAACTCGATCACGGTGTTGGCATTTCATGATATGTTGTTGTTGTTGTTGTTGTGGAAGAGGAGCAGAGTCTGGAACAGCTGAAGCTGAACTGTCATGAGGAGCAGGTGAACTGTCATAAATGAATCCGGCACTCTGAAACTGAATGGGCTTGGCATAGTCTGGAATATGAAAGGACAAGTCCTTGTCATATCCAAGACCAGTTCTGTGCTTGTTGTGGACAAGCTGTTCCCAAGGTCTGATGATGGGCTTGGGAAGTGCAGACTGAACTTCTGCATCTGCATGTAACCTTGCTTCTTTGTTTGGTACTAAATCTGAATGAACTATAACACGCTGTTGATGGGTGGTTGTCTCAATGTTCTGAACAAAAACAGGTTCAGAATGGTGTCTATTTTGATGTAGCTCTTCTTGCTGTAGCTGTGATTCAAGCTGCAAAAAATCAATCTTTTCCTGTGCATTTTGTAAACATGTCTGAATTTCTGAAAGAGATCCTTTTCTGATTTGTAATGTGTCATCAACAGTAGATTGTATAAGAGTTTTCATGAACTCTAATACTTCACTGATTCTGGCCATTTTTCTTCAATGTTACTTAAAAAAACACAACTGAAGCAACAACAACAGAAAAATAATATTGTACTCTTACTTCAAGATCTTGTAAGGGCTTGTCAAGTGGCAACAATGTAGCGAAAATGGTTGATGGAGCAGGACCTGAGTAAGCTGGATGTTACCAAGTTGCATTCACTTTCTCCAGAGGTCATTTCTCGTCAAGCAATGGAAAAAAATATATAAATGTGAAGATGAGCGCTGTCCTCAACTTCAAACTTCAGAGCATCTGGCTGCTATGGAAATCATGCAAAATCTCTACAAGAAACTGCTCCTAGAATGACTGCCAAAAATGTCTTCAAAATTGCTTCAAATTCACTTCATAATGTTGATCAAGGATCCACCAAAGTCTATTCCAAACCTCTTCACAAACTTCTCTACGGATTCTTCAAAAATCACTTCACTCAGAGGTTGTTTCAAATTGTTCCATGGACAACACCAAATCTGCTTCGAGGTGGCTTCAATACTGCTCTCAGAACTTATACATGTGTTTGACTAAATGTGACTGTGTTCAAAAATCAGTTTTGATGTGGATGAATCAAAGGGTGAGCATTGAGCATGTGCCAAGTCAATTACAATCAATCGATCAATTGAGGATACTGAGCGAGTTTGCCTCAAAGAAAGACACAAACTCACATACTTTTCGAGTGCCTCTGCATTTTTCGAGATATGGGAAGACCGACTACGAAACAATGGCTGAGTGCGAATTGGACAGATTACTACGCGAATATGGTTTACCTGTTAAGGGTGATCTCCAGCAGAAGCGTCGTTTTGCAATGGGAGCCTTTCTCTGGCCTCACGAGATACAACTTTGAAATCAATGACAATTTTCTCTATAGGGAATTCATCATCGTTTCATCCTTTAGCAATTGCAACCTGCATGTCCTTTCTTTTTATTTATCTGTTTTGGCCTGACTCAAACTCTCAGACTGCGAATCCATACAACTCCCCTGCGCCCCATCTCAATTCTTCGGTCAACTACTTTCCAATCCAATGACTGCTGCTCTCATCACGATTGGAAAAATCGCTTTCATCATCACCATCAGAACATGGTATTTGAAGACTCCACGCCTAATCCCGAATGCTCTCCAGATTGGAAACCTCCAGAGATATCAACGTTTAAAGACCTCGCAGGTTCTCTAATCCCTGACACTCGTGGATTTTTCTTTGTTAACAAATAATTCCAACCACACATGACATGCGATTAATTAACAGCGGAGAGAATGGTCGGTGAAATCAGAGATACTGGAAATGCGGCCAAGGTCATCTGTGCAATCTGCTATGAAGATGTCAAGCCCATTATTGAGGATCTCCAGTCCGTGTCCCTCTGCGGCCACGTATTTCACGAGCTATGCTTGCAACAATGGCTAGAATACTGTCCGCCAAATAAGAAGGCTACTTGCCCTGTATGCAAACACCAGTGTTCGAACAAAGACATTCACAGGCTCTACTTCCAGTCCGTTTTAGAGTCGACTCAGCAAACATACTCACAGCGTCCACGCAGCCCTGATTTTGAAGACGTTGAGGTGTTACGAGAAATGTTCCAATCTCGACCAGCTTATGACAAAATTTGATGTCAAGATGTTGAAGGTTGGAGCAAACCCCTTCAGAAAATGATATTTCCTTTATTTGCGTCCCCCAAAGCTGTAACTCTTTGAGACGGAGCATACACTTGCCAAGAACAGAATTTATATGCTTTCATATCTCGGGAAATTCGCTGCACATGTTTACAGCGAATAGAAGTGATCTTCGTGCCATTTTCTTCATACTTTACTTCTGGCTCCACGAACACCACCAGGAACTTTTCTTCAATGTCGAAGGAAATCTCGGAGGCTCTTCTGTGCTTTCTCTCGAACTCAATCATGCAGAAACTTCATCACTTTTGATATAAATGGCGGAATAACAGGACAGTCGTGCAAGTTGTGGCTCAGGTTGTCATTCATTTGAAACGCATTAACAAGACAGTAAGTGTGGAATAACAAGACAGTCGTGCAGGTTGTGGCTCAGGTTGTCATTCATTTGAAACACATTAACAAGACAGTAAGTGTGGAATAACAAGACAGTCGTGCAGGTTGTGGCTCAGGTTGTCATTCATTTGAAACGCATTAACAAGACAGTAAGTGTGGAATAACAAGACAGTCATGCAGGTTGTGGCTCAAGGATGGAACCAACCCTCTCTTCGCGAAATAGGTGCGAGCTATGGCCACTCCCTCAGTGTTGAATCCGTTTCTGAGGCAGAGCTGGGTCGGACGTTTCGCATTCCCGTGTGGACCGGTTCAACAAAGGGTTGGATGAGAATCACCCCTCTCACTGCAGCTCCTGGAATATCGCCGAGAAAAGAGAATGATGAGTTCGAATATGGGTTCTGTCTTCTTGAAGGGAGAAGCGTTTAAAGCGCCAGATTTTAAAACGCATATGTCAGAGGGTGCATATTTTAAAATGCATATGATAGTGGGCCAGCAGCAGATTTTAAAATGCATACAATATCAAAGCCATGTCAGGACAGAGACAGTGCATTATGTGAGGGCAGATACGTTATGGCAGAGGCAGTGCAGGTAATGAAGGCTAGGCCAGCGCTATTCAAGGTAACTCAGACCAGTTGCTCAGGGAAAACAGGCCACACGTCATGGCTCTGATACCATGTTAAACACACATGGGGAGCGAGAAAGATAGGAAGAATAAAGCATGCAATACATTTTTATTAACAATAGATGTACATTTATAGTACAATATGGTGACCGTTGGGATTCACATCCCAAGGTCTCTTGGACTGCTTTTGTCCATTCGACTTCCACACTAACCCATTTAGGATTAGGTGTCCAACAGGTCCATCATACTGGATTTGACATATGCTACCATACCCGTGTTCGGTGGAGAAGAACATCGATTGTATAGAGAATCTAGATTTGTGAAGACAGTTACAAGGGTTTATTGTTCAAATAATGCTCTTGTGTATGGTACATACACATATTTTTCTTGCTTCTTGTTAGAATAAAATGATCTAATCATGGATGAAACTTAGGCAAAATTTTCTGTCCAGCTGAACAAACAATCATTGGAGTCTAACAAAATATGGAAATTATATTTTGATGGTGCTTATTCCAAGGAAGGAAATGGAGCAAGTGTGTTGTTGATATCTCTAGAAAGTAGCTTGATTCATCTCTCTTTCAAACTAGAGTTTGAAGCCACTAATAATATTGTTGAATATGAAGCATTTTTGTTAGGATTGTAACCTTCCAGAAATATCAACATTGGATGCTTGACAGTATTTGGGGATTCAAAATTGGTGGAAAAGTAAATCAAAAATCAGTGTTGAACCAAGCATCCAATATTGAAGGCTTATTGAAATGAAGTATGGGATTTGATTGAGAAATTTTTCTTAGCCTTCAATATCCAATTTTTGCCCAGAGAAAGAAATTGGATGACCAACTCCTTGGAATTTGCTGCTAGAAATTTTAAGCCTCCTCAAAACACCTTGCTCAGATAGGAAGTTGAGGTCATGTACAGACATTCAGTACCAAACAATGTAAAATATTGGTAGGTTTTTGAATATGAGGAACAAATAAAATGCTTCATGGAGGTTATTGGAGAGTTTTCAAACCCAGTGATCCACCAGGAGGATGAGAAGATAGTGGATGAACACCAAGTCAATTGGGAAGAAACTATTGTTGGGAACAATATTTTACAACTAAAGGGTAGTATCATCCCCATGGGACTGGTCCCATTGGAAATACTTTTTAACCCAAATGATGTGACTACCAAGCCAACTGAACAAGAGCTTGAAGAGCAGGTGGAGGTTTGTAATATTGGCACAGAACAAGGCCATGGAATAATTAAGCTAGCTAAAGGAGTCCCTAAAGAATACAAGCAAAAATATCTAGACCTTTTTAAGCAATATATGGATGTGTTTTTTTTTTCATATGATGACTTGAAAATGATTGATACTACTATTGTTCAACACAAAATTCCTTTGAAAACTAGGGTGAAGACAAATAAGTAGAAGCTCAAGCAGATTCCTTTGTTGCTCCCATTAATTGAAAAGGAGGTGAAGAAATTGGATGACCGACTCCTTCGAAATTGCTGCTAGAAATTTTAAGCCTCCTCAAAACCCCTTGCTTAGATATGAAGTTGAGCTCAGGTACAAACCTTCAGTACCAAACAATGTAAAATATTGGTAGGTTTTTGAATATGAGGAACAAATAAAATGATTCATGGAGGTTATTGGAGAGTTTTCAAACCCAGTGATCGACCAAGAGAATGAGAAGATAGTGGATGAACACCAAGTCAATTAAGAAGAAACTATTGTTGGGCACAATATTTTACAACTAAAGGGTAGTATCATCCCCATGGGACTAGTCCCATTGGAAATACTTTTTAACCCAAATGATGTGGCTGCCAAGCCAACTGAACGAGAGCTTGAAGAGCAGGTGGAGGTCTGTAATATTGGCATAGAACAAGGCCGTGGAATAATTAAGCTAGCTAAAGGAGTCCCTAAAGAATACAAGCAAAACTATCTAGAACTTTTTAAGCAATATGTGGATGTGTTTTCTTTTTCATATGATGACTTGAAAATGATTAATACTACTATTGTTTAACACAAAATTCCTTTGAAAACTGGGGTGAAGACAAATAAGCAGAAGCTTAGGCAGATTCCTCTGTTGCTCCCATCAATTGAAAAGGAGGTGAAGAAATTGTTACATGCTAAGATAATTGTGCCTTTAAGGTACTCTGATTGGGTAGCAAATTTGGTTCCTGTGAAGAAGAAGAATGGAGAAATAAGGTTATGTGTCGACTTCATAAATTTGAACAAGGCCTCACTAAAAGATAATTACCCTCTACCTAAAATGGACTGCATTCTGCAGAAGGTGGTAGGATCTACTCGGATGTCCATGATGGATGGTTTCTCTAGATATAACCAAGTTGTTGTATATCCCCAAGATCGGAAGAAAAATGCTTTCACTACACCCTGGGGAACATTTATGTATGCCATAATGCTATTTGGCCTCATAAAAGTTGGAGCCACTTTTCAAAGAGCTATGGACATAGTTTTTGTTGGAGAACTGGATAAATTTGTAATAATTTACCTAGATGACATCATTGTATTCTAAAAAATAGATGAGGAGCACATTAAACATTTGCAACTCACTTTTGAGAAGTGTAAACATTATGATCTATCCTTAAACCCTAGGAAATCTCAGTTTGCTCTAAGTGAAGGAAAGTTACTAGGCCACATTGTGGCAAAGGAAGGATAAAATATTGATCCAAAAAGGGTAGAAGCCATTAACAACATTTCATTACCAAGAAACATGAAAGTAATTCAGATCTTATTAGGGAGAATCAACTTTTTAAGAAGTTTTATACCTAATTATGCTGAAATTGTCAAAGAGATCACATAGATGTTGAAGAAGGACAAGGAAGTAAGTGTATTGTAGAAGCTCGAGAATCATTCTCCATAATCAAAAAGGCTTTTGCAGATGCCCCAGTATTAGTTAGCCTAGATTATCAAAAGTCATTTCTCATTTTTTCTTTTGCTTCTCCTTACACGGTTGTTGTCTTGTTGCGGAAAAATAATGGACACGAGCAACCAATTGCATTTTCAGCCATGTGTTATGAGATGTTGAGCTAAACTATAATATTTTGGAGAAACATGCCTACACCTTAGTCAAAGCCCTCAAATATTTCAGAATTTATGTCTTACAATTAAATATAACAACTTATTTTCCTACGAATATTGTGAAAGATATCCTCGTGCAAGGTGATAGTGAAGGTAAAAGAGGCAAGTGGATTACCAAGATACAGTAATATGACATGGATATTAAGCCAAACAAGTTGATCAAGGGGCAAGGGCTAGATAAAATTTTGTCTGAAGCAAACTGCCAAGCCTTGGGTATAAACTTGATGGTAAGGAAGGCTGAAGAAATTGGAAAGTAAAGGAACAACAAAAAATTGGGGCCTCAACACAAAAAATCCAAATGAAATAACTTGTGTCTCACTGGTATAAACATATTGTCCATTATTTACTCTTTCTAAGGTGTCTAGTAAATTTTGACAAAGTTAAATACAAGGCTTTGAGGCTACAAGCCTAGAAAATTTTCATCTCAAATGGGCAGCTATATTGGAAGAGCCCAGTGGTGATTTTTCTATTACGTCAAGTTGAAGAACAGATCTATAATTTGATTTATGAGTTTCACAATTGTGTCTATGGAGGAAATTATAGTTGGAGAGCTACAACCCAAAAAATTCTCAAAGCATGATTTTATTGTCCTAAGTTTTTTGGTGAGGTGCATACCTATGTTCGAGCATGTGAGAAATGTCAAATGTTTTCAAAAAAATAGAGGTTGGCACCCCTTCCCTTAATCCTTGTGTTTATAGAATAACCCTTCTGGCAATGGGGGTTGGACTTCATTGGAGAAATACACCCACCAGCCAGTGGTCAACATAAATGGATACTCACAGCCACTGATCATTTCACTAAGTGGGTGGAGGCCATCCCACCTAGAAATGCAACTGACATTGTGGTTATCAAGTTTATGAAGGAGAACATCCTTGCTAGGTTTGGTTTCCCAAGGAAAATTGTCACTGGTAATGCCCAGGTATTTAAGTCAGCCAAGTTTATTATTTTTTTCCAAAATTACAACATTAAAGTAGGCCACTCCACCACCTATTACCCACAAGGGAATGGATTGGTTGAATCCTCCAACAAAACCTTAGTAAGAATTATGAAGAAGATAATATCTGAAAATCTGAAGAATTGGGACTCATAGCTGAAGTTCTCTCTATGGGCCAATACAGTTACTACTACGAGGTCCACTCGGAAGTCTCCTTTTGAATTAGTGTATGGGAAGGCTACAATTTTCTTTATACAATTAGCAATGCCAGTAGTTAAAATCCTACAAGTTGTGGAGGAGGAACTGAATCCCCTGACCAGAAGAATAAATTAGTTGGTAGAACTTCAAGAAGATAGAGAGCAGGTAAACTAGAATTCAATTAATTATCAAGAAATGATGAAATCTCTTTTTGACATAAAAGTAAGGGACATATCTTTACAACTAGGAGATTTGGTACTTAGGTGGGATGTTAGGAGAGAAGATAAAGGAAATCATGGGAAGTTTGATCCCATGTGGTTTGGACCATTCGAGATATCTGAAGCAAAGGGAAACAACACTTTCTTACTGGAAAATTTCGGTGGTGAGGTGCTTGAACTGCATGTGAATGGGCAATTTCTCAAGCTTTATTTCCAGCATTAAAGAGGTCCATTTTCACCCAATGTATATATCGATGAACCATTGTACATACCAGTAATGATTTAAGTTCTTATTGTTTCTGTTTTTGCTTTTTATATATTTCAATAAAATGACTCCATGCCCAATCGATAGAAGGCACTATTTTGTAGGCTATCAATGCATTGCTTGTTATACATTGTCCCCAATTGGAGCCGATGTTGTCACCTGTCATACCCTCTTATGATTATGTCAAACTGTCCTAATTTTATCCCTGCTACAGAAAAATATGAGTGCAGTCTTGGAAATCTAAAAAGGAAGTGCCTAAGTACGAAATCCAAAGGAGAGCTGAAATTTGGGAGTCGATTATCGAGACCCGATATCAAAAGAGGAATATTGGAGTAGTCAAATATCGAGAGGTCAGAACTCAGAGCAGGCTCATATCGGCACCCGATATAGGAAGGGGAAGACTTAGAAGTAGAATGGTATCAGGATCTCGGAGTTTCATAACTCCTTAGAAATTGAAATTCTTCAAACAACCCTGAGGTTGCCAAGAAAAGGAAATACAAAGGAGATCGTTGAAAATCTAAAGACCCAAGGGCCTTTTCTCTCTCCTCCAAAGAAGACACATGGCAGCTAGTGGTTGGCCCTAAGAAGTAGATAGGGTTGATGACATCAGTATGAAGTGGTCATACAATGGACACGTGGCAGTCGATTTTGACATTTTTGGGGGCATAATGGGGCAAATATAGACGACACATGTCACCACTCAAAAGGTGCCATGTGGAAATGATGGCCTCAACGTGATGACATCTCGGAGTTTGGAAATTCGAAGGAAAGAGATTTTTGTAACCCCTTGTTTAAATTGTTTTATAAAAATTATGATCCGATGGAGGGGATCTGATGTTGTTAGCAATTGGTCATGAGGACTCAGAGGACAAAGGGTGTTGAAAAGGTGGAGCACATAGGTGATATGTTGAATATTGGAGGTCAAAATTCTCGGAACCCTTTTGAAATTGCATTTTTGAAAATATCTTGCTGAGAGGGGTTTCTGATGTGTTTTTGGCATTTGGTTTCAAGGGCCCAAAGAACCAAGGGCATGGACCAAGGTCAAGCACCCAAGTGTTATGGATCCCATCAGAAGAGGGAGACATCGTAACTTTGTTTAATTTCCAATTCGAAGAAGTTCTGATGAGAGGAGCCCCGAAGGGGAGAGGCACTTGGTCACAAGAATTCAAAGAACCAAGGGTGAAGCACGAATATCAAAGGGAGATGATCTCTCGATAGGATCCCGAAGAATTTATTACCCAAGTGTTGAGCCTACGACCACAACACCCAGTCCTATAGGGGAGAAATGACAATGGGGTCAAACTCAAAAGGGGGTGAAATCATCGGAACTTTTCAAATTCTTAAGAATTTTCTAAAAGAAAGTTACGATGAAGGAAGATTCTGATAGTACAGCCCCCCAAGCGCTATATTGATGGTTGTACGTGGTGATTCTATGGCAAATGAACAATAATGAGCTAAGCACATGAGGGCTTGAGGCATAAGAACTTTGGATTTTCATAACGATATTTTAATTAAAGTTATGATGAACCTCAGCTCTAAAATTGCACCATGGAAGTGTTAAGAGATGTATTGGGCTTTGATAGTGTACCATAGAGGAAATGAATGGATGGATGGGTCGACAATTATGTCACGAGGAACCTTCAACACCACCACACTTGATCACGACCAACTCCAAGAGGGGAGGTTTCAAGTTGTTAAAGGGAGAAAGTGACAAGCGAACTGACTAGAAATTGTGGGGGAATATCGTAATAGAAGTATGGCCAGATCATCAACCCACCACTGATCCAAAAATTGGAGCCTAAGTCTACCTAAGGAAATCATAGGAATCAACATGGAGATATTTTTTGTGTCCATCACGACATCTCATGTTTCTCATGTTTTGTTATTTTGTAATTTCTTACATTTTCAAGAAGAGAATCTGATTTGTTTTATAATCATTAGGACATTCGCATGCTAAGACAAATGTATCGATTAGACAATTGTAACATTTGAAGATAATTTGTAAGTTATTTTTTTTTTGGTTCTCCCTATAAAAGGAGGGAAGAAACTCATTAGAAAGGTCCGAAATTCTGTTTTCAAGGGTCTGAATTCTGTATGTTCAGAGTTTCCGAGTTCTATTTGCAAAGATAGAGGTTCCAAGTTTTGTTTTAATTTCTTTTTCATGAGGTGGTAATTGTTATACAAAATTTAATTGTGTTGAACCTGTGATATGGACTCCATTTTTGAAGATTAAAGAAGAAGATCTTGTGATTCCAAGCATAGTAATGTGTAGTATGTGTTCTTCCTTTGTATATCATTTCATATGTGTTTCTCTTCTTCATAAATTGTGCAAGTTTTAGTTGTTGGATTCATTCACAGATCATGGATTTAGTTATGTTATACTATAGCAGAAAGTACCTATGAACTCTGAATTGGAAACCTTAAAATGCGCTCCACAATTTCTGCATTTCATTTCCTTATCCTTTCATATCTCCGTTGGGATTTATTAATTAGGATTATGGGTCTGTGTAGCCATCTGTGTTGAATTCCTTCCTTACTTTCCCTCTTCCCGTCTTTATTGCAACCAGAAATTGAGTTGAATTTACTGTGTGTAGGCCACCATACTTGGACATTTATTCTTTGGATGATCTATATTGTGTATGTGTATGTTTGAATCTACCTCTATTAAAGGTAGTCAGTGAACCTGATTTAAAATCATTTTTCATTTATATCTTGAGCAATAATGAATCATCTTCAAGAGAGACTAAGATGTCTTAGGCATTGACCTCTCCTCAACCCAGGGGTTGTCTCTAGGAGCTACAACACATCTGATGCCTAGAATCTTTCTCAGTGGAAGAAAGATATGACCAAGGTGAGGAGAATCATATTGGAGGGATTACGGGATCATATTGTCTTGAATCTCCATGGAAAAGAGACTTCATTCGCAATGTGGAAAGCACTGAAAGAATTGTTCAAGAATAGCATTGATCACAAGAAGTTGACAATCAAGGACAAGCTTCAAAGTATCAAGATGCAAAAGAATGATACAATTTCACAGTATATGAGCAAGTTTACACAGTGTCGTAATGAACTCGGTGGGGTTTGTGTTAATGTCCCTGAATAATAATTTGTATCTCTATCCCTTTTGGGCCTTCCCAAGAGCTGACATAGCTATCAAGATTCAGTAAATGGTTGGGATCACTTATGGTCTGGCCTGGTACAAGAGGAAATAAGATGGAATACCAGAGATGGGACTGTATCCAAGGGCGAGGATGAGGAGAATTATGCCTTGGATAGAAAGGCAAAGAAAGGGAAAGGGAAGAAATCCCAATCCAAAGTAGAATCTAGTCAAGGGGGAAAGAAAGAAAAACTTGTTCAAAATCAAGTGCTTTCACTATCATGAATTCAGGAACTATGCCACAAAGTGTCCACACAAGAATATAAGAAAGAAGACCTCAGGAGGAGCAGCAGGTGAAGCCCTGGCTTCACAATTTGAGCTCGAATTTACTCTAATTGCATGCATGGACATCACAATGATGGGAAGCGTGTGGTACTTGGATTGCGGTGCCTCATTCCATATGACAGGGAATAAAGATTTTTTCAGTTATTTGGAGGAGAAATATATTTAGATGCACATCGAGATGGGAGATGATGGAAGGTACAAAAAGGCTGAGATTGGTACAGTCACCTTTCAGAGGGAGTTGGGCTCCCCTCTCAGACTCAAGGATGTGATGTTTATTATGGGTCTAAAGAAGAATCTTGTCTCCATTGTAGTTTTGGAAGACCGTGGTTATGATGTGATCTTTAGCAAAGGAAAGGCATTCTTGAGACACATATCCACAGGACAAGTGAAGAAGATTAGAGTTTGTGTGAAGAAACTATATAAGCTAGATGTTGAGGATTGTGTTGCATTAAGCACAAAGGTGGAGAAGGTGCAAATTCGCGATGTCGATGAACTTTGGCATAAAAGACTTGTCCATTTGCATCATGGTGCTTTGAATATCGTGCAACATATAACCACAAGCCTCCTCGAAGGAGCACTCGAGAAAAAAGATACATGCAAAGGATGTACCTTCGGGAAGTACACAAAAGTCACTTTCTATGATCAGGACAACAGAGCACATGCAGTCCTTGAAAGGATCCCCTCTGATGCTTGTGGACCTTTCTTGACAGGCTCCACTACCATAAACAAATATTTTTTCATATTTATTGATGATTTCTCGTGGAAGTGATGGATCTTGTTCATGTAGAAGAAGGATGAGACTTTATCCAAGTTCTTAGAGTTCAAGGCGTTGGCGGAGAAAGAAATGGGAAAGAAGGTGAAGGCTTTCAAGAGTGGTAATGGAGGTGAGTATGTCTTGAATGAGTTTAAAAAATTTTGTGCAAAAGAAGGCATTTGACAAGAGTTGACAACAACCCACAACCCACAGTAGAATGGGGTGGTTGAGAGGAAGAATTGTAGCATTGTGGGAGCAGCACGGGCGATGTTGCATGACCAAATCCTACCTCTGCACCTGTGGATTGAAGCATGCACACAGTAGTCTATTTGTAGAAGAGGAGTCCTCATCGGATTCTTGGCATGATCACACCAGAGGAGGATTTCTCGGGGAGGAAGCCAACTATGTCGCACTTCAGAATTTTTGGAACCTCTGTTTATTTCCATGTCTCCAAAGAATCAAGGAAGAAGCTAAAGCTGACAGCAGATTTGGGGGTACTTTTGTGTTACACAAAAACTCCCCACAACTACCATGTGTATTTATCATCCCTAAAAACGACAGTTGTGCGAAAGGATGTAAAATTTGATGAAGACAAAGCCATGCGGTGCTCTCTTAAGAGGGAGCTTTAGATCCCACTGGAGGAGGAGCCTCAGGATGTTGTGGAGCAACCACAAGTTGATGAGCAAAGAGTGGATACAACCACTCAAGCAAAACCATCCAGAGAAGGCAAGAAGAGAACCAGGGAAGCTAAGAGACTTGTGCAAGATGCGAGGAAGAATGTGGGTGCTTCTTCAAATCAACATAGGCATAGAAGGTCACTAGATCAATACACTAGCTACATGGCTCGAATGACTGAGCTAGTAGGGAATGAGCCATCATCTTTTGAGGAAGCAATATAGAAAACAATATGGGTTGATGCAATGGTGGAGAGGTATGAATCCATTGTAAAGAACAATGTTTGGGAAGTTCTCCCAAGACCAGCAGACAGAGCAGTCGTGGGTTCAAGATGGATCTTCAAGGTGAAGTAGGAAATAGATGGAAGCATATAAAAGTACAACGCCAAATTTGTGGCAAAGGGGTACTCTCAGGTTGAGGGGATTGACTATGAGGAGACTGATGAGCCCAAAAAATGGGTAACTTATTGGGCTCATTATTGCCTATTGTTCGTTATTAATCCACCATTCTTCATAGTTAATGCATGATTTTGAGTAAATTTATGTTGAGTGAATGAATGAGAATAGTCACTTGACCATGGAGGCTAATACGTGGTTATTGCATATTTTTGGACAACTTTTGGACCAACATCAAGAATTTATCAGCCAATTGACAGCCAAACACGAGGGAACAAGGCTGAGGATTCATAGGAAGGGTGTCTCCTGCACTAAATGGCCCCTTCCTTGAATTCTCCACCATTAGCTTGGAGTTCAACAGGCCACCGAAGATGATTCCCAAGGGCAGTCGAGCAGTTTTTTGTAAAGTGACTGATTACTTGTAGTTTGAGCAGTCGAGCCCCTTGAGTTAAGGAGGGTTGTTGGAGGTCCTCGTAGTGTATAAGAAGGAAGGCTTCCAGCCTTCGTAGTTTACTTTTGGAACATTTTTATTTTTCACTCTAGTGCTGCTCTGTTTTTGCTCATTTTTGGAGCTTTTGCTGTAAACATTTTTTGTGACATGGTCATTTTCTGAATAATGGAGATCAGTTTTATGTTGCTTCAACTCTGAGCTTCTTCCTAGGAGCCTGTAGCTCTTGGGGTTGGGCCCAATGTAAGTGCTAGGACCTCTTCTATGTACTGTTATATGTTTTTGCTGCCTTCAAATAATTTCTGCTAGTAGGTTACAATCTTGCTTGGTTACTTAGTTCATTCTCAATGATTGAAATAGTTGTTCATGTTTCAAGTGATTTAACAGGTTGGTAATAGAAAATATCTTTGAAAAAGGCCATCAAGCAACCCTTGATCTCACCTCTCCCTCCTTGGGACCATGAGCTGAGACCAAGGTGTCCTTGTTGCCATAAAAACACTGTTGTTGCTTCTTCATGCAATTTCTAGTGTTAGATTCTTAGTTGAAAAAGTTGGTACCAGTTGTGATTACATGCTTAGATCCATCCTTGCTTGGTTTTCCTAGTTGTCTTACATGATTTTCTGCCAATAAATTTCTGCCCATCATGATTTTTGGTAATTAGTTCAAAATTAGGTTAAAGTAGCTAGATATTTGGTTTTCCTAGTCTTCGTTTGAACAATTTGGAAAATAACGTGCAGAGCACCTATGATACCTCCTCCCCTACCCTTACCCCATCAATGAAACCTGCTTCATCCTCTAACTTAGATTCTTGCCTCTCATTTGTCACATTCCCTCACTTTGCCCTGATTCCTACATTCTTGCGCAACATTGCTTCTCCTATCTTCGAACCAACCCAATCGCCTTAACCACTCCTCATCCTCATTCACCAAGTCCTAGACCTCCTCAAACCCTTATATCACCTCCATACCCACTTCTTCACCTTTCTTCCACCATCAACCCTCCAAAATTCCCTTTCGAAACATCCTGTAGAAGTTGTAGAACATCCTGTAGAAGCTACAGAACATCCTGTAGAACCCTTGCAGACTTCCTGTAGAAGCTCACGAAAGAGGTTTCTTGAGATCCGATCACTGTGAAACTCTCTGGAAGGGTGATAAGGACCCCTTAGGCCTTCTTCTCACCTTCCCAACTTCCTGCAAGCATTTCCTTTCGCCAATCAACCTCTGCATAGTCAAAAACAATTAAAGCACATGCGTAATAATTCTGACAACCTACTCAAAAATACAAAAAGATGTTTTTTTTTCTAGATTTTACTGTAGAAGTAGCTTAGTCACATGCATTTTACCTTTTTAAAATTCAATGGCATCCATTTCCACCGCTTTCATCTCTTTTCTTGCACCAGTAGGGTTAGTCGGTAAAACTAGGGTTTACATTTCCTTTCAACTTTCAGTTTATTTTTGAGTTAGCTTTCATCCATCACAGTTAAAAGCTTCTTCTAAGAGCTCATAGAAGTTGGCTTAAGCTCCTAGCGGACTTGTGCCAGCTGATCAAGTGACAGCCGCGGCAAGAGCTAGTACTTGTGCATATAGCACCGTCGCTTCCAAGTTT
>APFE031709702.1:34192-78638 GCA_000404065.3 Pinus taeda | reverse complement strand
GAGAAGAATACTTTATATTGTTCATTGATGATTTTTCTAGAATGTGTTGGATAGGACTTCTAAAGCATAAAGATGAAGCATTTGAAAAATTCAAATCCTTCAAAGCGTTGTTTGAAAATGAATCAGATCGCAAAATCAAATGCCTCAAGCCTGATCAAGGAGGGGAATTTACCTCAGATGAATTCTTCGACTTTTTTGAAGAACATGGAATAAAAAGGGAATTATCTATCGCAAGGACTCCTCAGAAAAATAGAGTGGTAGAAAGGATGAACATAATTGTTCAACAAATGGCTCGTGCCATGCTAGATGAGTCTGGAACTCCTGCAACCTTCTGGGGTGAAGTTGCATTTGTTGCCGTCACTATTCTCAACAAAACAAACATTTGGGTAAACAGCACTCAAACTCCACATGAACTTTGGTATGGGAAGGCTCCTACTACGAAATACTTCAAATTTTTTGGAAACAAATGTTGAGAAACTTGGCAAGTTCGAACCTAGATCAGATGAAGGCATTCTCCTTGGTTACTCTTCCCGAAGTAAAGGATATAAGTGTTATAATAAAAGACTACGGAAAATTGTTGAAAGTATTGATGTTGTGGTTGATGAAGCAGCCAAAATCCAAAGCAGGTAAAAACATAAGATTATGAAGAAGATGAGGATTATCCTTCCACATAAAATCAAACTAATTCTGAAGAAGAAACCAATGAAGCACCAAAAGAATAGATAACGGTAGAAGAAAAGACTCCATCCAGATATGTTCAGAAAAATCATCCAGAGACTCAAATTTTGGGACAGAAAGAGGCAGGTATGCAGACAAGAAGAACTATTATAGAAGCTTCAAGCTATCTAGCACCATCGAACCTCAAAATGTACATGAAGCATGCAAAGATGAATGTTGGGTCAAGGCCATGAGTGAAGAGCTTGAGAAAATTTAAAAGAACAATACTTGGGAATTAGTTCGTAGACCTCATGATAAGAATATCATAGGAACCAAATGGATATTCAAAAACAAACTTAATGAAAATGGAGAAGTTATTAGAAACAATGCTAGACTTGTTTGTAAAGGATATGCTCAACAGGAAGGTATAGATTTTGAAGAAACTTTTGCACCTATTGCTAGACTTGAAGCCATAAGAATGTTCCTTACTCTTTCTAGTTTTTAGAACTTCAAAGTATACCAAATGGATGTAAAATCTTCCTTTCTTAATGGAGACTTAGAAGAAGAAGTATATATTGAGCAACCAAATGGATTCATCCTTGGAAATGATCCAAAACTTGTATGTAGACTCAGAAAGGCTCTCTATGGTCTAAAAGAAGCTCCAAGGGCCTGGTATTACCGTCCTGACAAATACCTGCATCAACAAGGTTTTTCTAAAGGATCAGCCGATAGAAATCTATATACAAAGATTGACAATGATTCTTGTGTATGTTGATGATATCATTTTTGGTAGAAACGAAGAAGCCATGAGTCAAAACTTTGCTTTGGTAATTTTGAAAGAATTTGAAATGTCCCTGCTTGGTGAGCTCACATATTTTCTTGGTTTACAAGTTCAACAAAATAAAGATGGTATTTTTCTATCACAAACCAAGTACCTCAAGCAAATCCAGAAAAAATATGGCATGGAAGATTCTAAACTAGTATGTACCCCTATGGTAATAGGATGTGGTCTCAGCTCAAATGATGAATCAGTAGCAGTACATCAACCTACCTACAAATCCATGATTGGCAGTCTACTTTATCTAATAGGTACTCGACCAGACATCATGCATGCAGTGGGAATAGTTGGAAGATTCCAAGCAAATCCAAAGGAATCACACCTTCAGGCAGTCAAAAGGAATTTCAAATATCTTCAAGGAACTCAGAATTTTGGTTTATGGTATCCTAGGGATACAGATCTTACACTTCATGCATATACAGATGAAAATTGGGCAGGAAGCGTGGATGATAGAAAAAACACTAGTGGTGGTGCATTTTATATGGGTTCCAGATTAGTATCTTGGTTAAGCAAGAAACAAATTTAAATTGCATTATCTACAGCTAAATAAAAATATGTGGTTGTTGCATCTTTCTACACACAACTCCTTTGGATGATGCAAACATTGCAAGACATTCAGATCACATGTACTCCACCCATCTCCATTCTATGTGATAATACAAGTGCAATCAATATTTCAAAGAATCCAACCATGCATTCCAAGACCAAGCACATACCTATCAAATATCATTTTCTTCGTGAACAAGTGCTTGAACAAAAGGTCAAATTGGAGTATGTTCCCTCCAAAGAACAGGTTGCTGATATATTCACCAAACCACTACCCAGAGAGACATTTGAATATCTTAGATAGAAGCTGGGATTAGTTGATGCATCATCTGGCTGTTGAAACTTATCTGTTTCAGAGAAAAGTGGTTGTACGTGAGTTTCATGAAGCATATCCACGTACATATGCCAGTTTCTATGGATACAGTCATGTATATGATGATTTGAATAAAAACAGTGGGCCAGTCTCAGGATGAGAAGGGTCTGATATGGGTCTGACAGTGATCATCCGGCACAAGTTCAAGGGGAACATCTACTTATAATAATGCATTGTTGGCATTATCTTAGAAGTTCTTGTTACAGATTAACAATTATTTTGTTTCAAGTGGAACATGTTCAGGGGGAGATCATGGTTGTTGGTCTGGATGGTGATTGACAGATGCTGTTGATGATAGTTGCGGATGATTATCATGGTCTTGTTTTAGATATTTGGTCTCTATGTCTTGTATATCTTTTATTCTCAAGGTCATGTAACGACCTATTTTGTTTCCCCACTATGCATGGGATGGATGATGTAATGTTCTTATTATGTAATGTATAAACATTTGGTATATCCCACTTGGTTGGGAGATGGATGTATGTATGAGTCTTTGGTGATAGGAATGTAATTTATGATGTATAGAGTCATGTTCTTCTTGTAGAACATATTTTTGCAGACCTTGCTTACATTTAGGGGAGCATGGACAACACACTTCAGCATAACAAAGAATTCAGCATGTACTCAGGGGGAGCATAACCCTTAGCCCTTGATGACAAAGGGGGAGAGTGACTTGGGGTTGTCGTCAAGTCCAAAGGGGGAGATTGTTGGCATTATGACACAGACTTGGCACTATGAAATAGGTGTTTTCCTTGATGGCAACTCTCATAGATGACAGATCACCGTTCAGGCTCACAGAATGAAGAAAGAAAGGTATATGCAGGTTCCCATTGACCAAGCCATGTGTACACGCGAGTTCGTAGACCAAAAGGCGCGTATGAGCATACACACGCACTTTCATGAAAGGAAAGGCACGTACATGTTGGAAAACTTGTTTTTGATCCATGGTAATGGTCCAAGGTATTTTGTCCGAAGTGTTGACCCCAGGTATTTGGTCCAAGGTATTGATTCTAAGTGGTTTTGGACCATGGTATTGAGTAAGGCCTAAGAATATAAAAGGAGGAGAAGATCATTAGGCAAAGTCACTTACGAATTGCATATCTAATGAAAAACAAGATCTAGATTATAGGTTATTAGGTTATGATGCACAGTTGGATCTGAATCAAGGATGAACCTGAGTGCTTAATGAAGGATAAGTTCTATTGATGGGTCAAGATCTTAAGGCTTGAAGAGAAGTATCTTTGTGTGGTTTTGATATTTTATCTTAATAATTGGCACATTTCGTAATCCGTAAATATGATGATCTAGGTATATCTGATGTCTGAACAAATTTAAAGGTTAAATCATCATTTACAGATATGTACGTAGGTTCCTTATAGAAAAGGCACGTATACACGCCCGTTCGGCATTTCAAAAGTGCGTATACACAGGTTTCCCTTGATACAAGTGCGTATGCACGCAGGCTCATCACATTGAAGTAGTGTAGATCTCATAAAATATGCTTTAGATACTTCTAATTGTTGTTGCAGTGTTTTGGGTTCTGGCTTGGGTTCTGGTTACTGTTACTGTATTCTGGTTACAACTTTCAGAGAAGTGATTATTTGATTCAATTTTTGGTTGGTGCAAAGGAGATTGGTTGATGTAGATATAGTTGACATTTGATTGATGTTATTGATTGATCCAGTCAGAAAATTTATGAAGCATGGTCCCTAGAAGAAAAGAGAAGTTTGTAGCCTTCTGTAGGTCAACACCTGCGTACTAGTACATCAACTAGTACAAGAGCTAGGGGGTTGTAGCTCCCTTCCAGGAGAAGCTGGAGAATGAGAGAAGGTTGTAGCCTTCTGCAGGTAAAAGCCTGCGTACTGGTATAAGACTGCACCAGTACAAAATATTGTAAAAAGAAGTTTCTTATTAAAAGAAAGATAGAGACGATTGCAGCAGGTGGTTTTCACCCACATTTGGTTTCCACCATATATCTTGTGTTCATGTGTGTGACTGTCTGTTCTATTTTTACTTCTCTTGGTTATTGTTTATATGATTCTGATGCATAGATTAAAGATTAACTTATGAAGAATTAACTAAATTATAAGTTTACAGGGTATACGCTAGTTGCCTTATATACAATTGCGTATACATGCAAGGTTCATTAACTTTAGTAGCGTATATAAATCAGAATGTGGAAATGAAATATTATTGACTTTCTAATACTGATTCAACCCACCCCTGCCCCCCTCTCAGTATTATTTCCAACACGATCATTTTTATTTTCATTATGTCCAAGGCATGTCTTGATTAATGGAGAGTGTTGAACCTTAATAATTTCTTCTAATGTTTCATATCCTTTTGCAAATATGAGATTTAGATTCCACTGCGACTTTTCCTTTTTCAATCTCTTTTGTTAGTCCCACAACTTCAATTTTTAGGTTCTCAAGGTTCTTTTATTTTTCTTGGAATTGTTTCCTTAATGCTTTCTCTCCTAATTTAGCCTCTTCCATACAAACCTTTAGCTAAGTTATTTCTTCAACTAAACTATACTCTTTATACATACCGATTTATGTTTCTTGATTCTTGTTTATGATCTTGAGTATATCAATCTCTTTTAATGCATCTATTAAATCATCATAATTATTTTATTCACTTGAAAATGTATATTCAAAGGCCATGAGTAATTTTTATTCTTGGTTACAATATAAAGCATCATCCTCATTATCAGAAGAACATTCACTATCCTCGTGAGTATAAACAAATTTCCTCCTACTGAAACTTCCTTTGACATTTTTCTTGGAGGCATTCTTTCATTTTGTTTTTATTATCATGATTTTCTTTATAAGGATATTTAGCAACATAGTGACCTACTCTTCCATAAGAAAAATATCTAAAGGGAATTTTTTTACCAATCCCCACTTGCAACCTCCTAAAAAAATTTGCCTCTTCTTCATCTAAAATGTTGTTGGCATCATTTGGTTCTTTCTTTTGTTTCCCTTTACTTGTAGCTTTGAAGTTGGCTTCTCTCATTCCTGACGTGTTCCCTTTTGTTCTTATTTCATAGGCATTCAAAATCCCATGGAGTCTTTCAAGAGTATGCTAATTTAAGTCTTCCATTTCCTCAATGGCTGAAACTTTGGCATCAAACTTTGAAGTTAGAAATCTCAATATCTTTTCAATAATAGTAGAATCCGTTATATTATCATCAAGCTCTTTCATAGTGTTAACAACTTCATCTACTCTAAGGAAAAAGTTTTCAATTCTTTCATCATCATAAATTTTAAAAGGCTCATACTAAATTATATATGATTAAAATTTGGCATTTTTTACCTTAGTGCCACCTTCATATCTCTGGACAAGCTTATCCCATATTTCTTTTGCAGTGTTGAGCTTCGTAACTTTCACAAATTTAGATTTTGCAAGTCCTCCCAAGATAGAATTTGATGCCTTTGCATTGTTCTCATACTGCTGCTTAACTTGCATCATCTATGGGAATGAAGGTTGAATATTGATATCCACCTTCAACAGTCTCCCATACATCATCCCCTAGAGACTGCAATATGATCTTATTCTGACCTTCCAAAACATGAAGTTAGTTCCCTTAAACAATGGTGGCTTGGCAAAGAAAATTCCATCTTGACTACTCATGGTGTTTGATCTCCCTTTAAGTGATCATGCTTCATGTGAAGGTCATCCTCTGATACCAATTGTTAAAAAATACTTGGATGGGGGGTATATAGCTATTTTATTCCCAATCATATTTTACTTGTGCTTTTATCTTCTTGAACCATTAATTTATTAACAACACATTATGTTGTAGATCTATGCATATTGAAAACATGAGCATCATAAGAGGAAATAAACAACATGCCATCAACATATCAAAACATGGGGACGTTGATGTTTTTAGGTGGAAACCTAAGATGGGAGAAAACCACTATTGTTGTGACTGCTTTTTCTTATTATTATTAAAGAAAAAATCTTTAAAATTTGCACTAGTGCAGGTTTTTTTCCAGTGCGCAGGCTCCTACCTATTGAAGGAACCTACCTTCACTGATTTTTTAGCTATTATTGGAAGGAAGAAACTAGTACCTCTAACTTCTTTTGATCCACGTTTCAAAATTTTCAAACTGAAACCACCTGCAACACGCTAATCTAATAGGCCACTTTTTGGACCCAAAAACACCAAGGAATTCTTCGCACTCAAAATCTTGATCAACCACAATATGTAATCCTACTCTGTTGAAACTGAGTCAATTGAATATGTACCAACAAATTCTTTAATAGACCATCATAGAAAATATACATAAATGAGCTTAAATAACTAATTAAGGAAGACAACAACAATGTACGAATAAGAATTTTAGGCAATGCTTAGCTTCTACAGTCCTTCAAAAACCTCTATCAAAAAAATGACACGAATTTCCCACAGGAATAATATTTCTTGAACAAGAATAATACACTTGTCATAGAAATAACACTGGTGTAGTAGGAACCCTATCAATTCCATGCCTCAAACATCTCTCTTAATACTATCAAGTCATTCATAACCAGAACATCATGTAAACAATGATCTTCACTTATTATCATAGAAAATGAATCATAGAATACAAGAGAAACAACAACATCTAAAATTTCACTGCCCTAAATTAGAGAAAATTCATAAAAGTTTTATCAAACAACAAAACCTTACTAATACAACTATATGCAACCAACCAATATTAGAGTCTTTATAAAGGTTTGTTCTACATAACCAACCACAAAATCATTAAATTTATTTAATCCAAGCCAAATAGCTTATCTACCTTGAGCATTCAACATTTATTATTTCAATGACTTCCTATGGTAAATTTGATACCCAATGCAGTGAAGAATCAATGAACAAAACCACAAAAGTTTCCATTAGTTTTTTGTGACCAAACAAGATCTATCATGCTCACAAAACATCAACACTCTTTGATTTATAAGGAAACTTTGTCATGAAAGCAAGACTCTACCATAACCAATAGTCAACAAATAAGACAATAAAATTGATTTAAATATCTATGGAAGCAATGAATATATGTCAATCGTGCACACTGTCAAAGAAAAATACCAACACAAATGCATAGGTCGATTTCCCAATCACCTACACTCTAGACAAATAAAGATCAGATTTATAAATGTTTCTTCCTTACACATCATTCTTCTGCAATTCTATATATCAAGAACTACAAATAAAGTCCAATGTTAAAACTACTCAATCAACAATTTTTGGCATATTTATGAACAATGGTGCACACAAAAATAGGGTTCTTCCACTATAGATCAGAATTGTAACTCACAAGAACAAATTCTGTCAAAATAGGGTGTTGTCTCTGTCAAATCAACTTGATATGAAATACATAACCCAGAAAATTGACAATCGATCTCTTCAAGGGCATATGGATCTAAAAAAGGGATTTTTAATACATTCATATCAAACAGAAAGAAATGGATGTGCATAAGTTTTTATAAATACCAAACTTGAGAGCTAAAACATGGTACACACAAGTAAAA
Organism: Pinus taeda; assembly: GCA_000404065.3. NCBI lineage: Eukaryota > Viridiplantae > Streptophyta > Pinopsida > Pinales > Pinaceae > Pinus > Pinus taeda. Next base: position 70,701 of record APFE031709702.1, on the reverse strand, counting down.
ACTCAACAACCTTCATAAATTTTGTAATCGTATTTTCAGGATGGAATGATGCACAAAATTCAATGAAATTTTAGTAAGGAGAAAAACCAAAAAAAATAGAGTAATTTCCATCTACCCACTATCCAACCCTACAAGGGTATTTAACATTATAGAATCTTGATTTAAATTGGCTAGATCACACTGAATCGTGCCATCAATGCACCTCCAAAATATGAGATCGGTCTAGAATCACTTCAAACAATATTTGCATATTGTCGAAAGTCCTCAATTTCAAGTCAAATGTAGAGATTGATTATTTCAACTCCATCTTGCATCATATTGTCATCCTTGTACCAAACCATAAAGCAAAATAACTAACAAAGAAGGAAATGAGCCAGATCAATACAAATTCCATGGGTAGATCAGTTGTAAAAATTGATTGATTTTCATATCAATAATATTTAATATTAATTCCTATTTAATGGACCATAATAAATCTATTTACCTCCTCCACGATTACCAACAATCCATGACCAACTCATTTTTAATGTTTATGTATAGTATTTTTCACTTTAACCATTGACAACCAAGACATAACCAACATCACATCCACATTATAAAATATTATTTTATGAAAGAGAATTGCTCCAATAGTAAATAATATCAATCTTTGTGATAATAACCACGATAAATAAAAAATTCTTTATGCGAGTGAATTGGACCACTTTACATTAACTTGTAGTATCCATAATCAATGGCCAATCGATGTTAACCAAAAGAATAATGATGATTAATTGTAATGCCACAATCCATAGAGATTTGCACCTATTGTGACTTCTGTATTGTTTCTGTGCAAATACTAGTATCATGACAACTGTCTAGGTTGACATCAAGGACAACATATAGCCATAATGCCAACAATAAGATCATCATTGGAGAGTGAACATTTGTATCACCCTATGTTTTTAGTGAAAGGTCATGGATTCATTTGATAGTGAAGTTTCTATTTCTACAAAATCAAGATCTTGTTCATGCACCTCTTTTATTGGTATTGGTGAATATTATGGGAATGCTTCTATCATGAATCAAGAGTCATATTTTTCATCTCCTAAGGATTTTGATCACAGCGCAAGAAAGGATATTGAGCATGTCAATCAAGAAATTCCTAAATCTAAGGAAATTGAAGGAAGCAATATTGAAGGGGAGAAATATGATGGTGATTAATATTCTCAAAGGTTTAATGATAACTTTAATGATATGGAAAATATTCAAAATATAGCTCTGATTAATGATGCAAATGATATTTTAAATAATTGTGATGATAATTTTCCTCCAAGTGATGATTTTAATGGAAGTAACAATGAATATTTTGGTGGTAACATTAATGTATAGGATAATAAGGTGATGGAATTAATAATGATGAAGATTTTTATTAACAAAAAAATTTAAAGGATGTGATGAATATAATGGATATTTTCCTTTGAGAAAATATTTTTAAGGTATTAAATAGGAAGATGATATTTTTCTCTATAAATAGAATTGAAAGGATCCAATGAAGATGTGAATAATTTCCTCCAATTGAGGATTTTAAAGAACTAATGAGGATGATGGATAATTCCTCCAGGAAAATATTTTAGAGGCATTGATGAGGATGATGAATTTCCTCCAAGTTAATATTTTGAAGGCACATATAAGGATTATTTACTCCAAGAGAGGATTTTAAAGCACTAATGAGGATGATGGAGAATTCCTCCAGGAGAAGATTTTAAAGGCACATACAAGGATGATTATTTTCCTCCAAGTGATGATTTTAAAGGAATTAATGGTAGTGATGAATAATTTCCTTCAAGTGAATATCTTGAAGGACTAAAGAGGATGATGAATAATTTTCTACAAGCCAAGTATTTTAAAGGAACTAATGAGGATGATGAGAAATTTCTTTTAAGTGATGATTTTAAAGGAACTTATGAAGATTTTTATCCAACAGAAGGTTTTGAGGGTACTGATAAGAATGATGAAGATAATCTTAAAAGTATTGAATACGATAATTATGGGGGTGAAAAAAAAATTCCCAGTGGGGAATCTAAAGGCACTAATGGGAATGATGACGATTTTATTCAAGTGAGGATTTTAAAGGCACTAATAATGATTTTATTCATGACCAAGACAATCCTCTTAGGGAACAATTCAATGACATTAATGATATTAATGGTGAACATTATTTTTCTTCAAGTGAATACTTTCATTTCCAATCTAACAATGATGGTCAGGTTGTATTAATTTTTATACTGAGTTCCATATTCATGTTGTCATTGAAATTTCCAACGAGGTTTATAATGGGTCTAGAAATGAAGATCATGTTCTAAATCATTTAGGTGAAATAATCCATGATATTCATCATTCTCTTGTTGGGTCTCATAACAATGTTGAATATGAGTATAGTGAGGATAATATTCCTCCTAGGGACAAGGGAATTCCTTGCAGAAGGGATGATGGAACTAGACCTAGACATTTTTATTTTATAATGTCTAGGAACCAATTTCTCATGAGATCAAGTACCATAACTAATTCATCAAATACAATTTCAAGTTAATGTTTTCAAAAGAATTGCTAAAAAGGTATAAATTTCATGTATGCCATGGAGAAAAGGAATGAATATTTTTCAATGAATAAAAGAATGAAAAATTTATATTTATTGAGTTGTGTTAGAGTCCTATATTAGGAATCAAGCTATTAGTCGCATACCACGTAATTTTAATTCTAGAATAACCTATTGATTAGTGTCTGCCAATAGCCATAGGTTTTTCATGTCAAAAGAGTCATTGGTGTTAGAAGGTTAGTCAGTCTAAAGTTGGGAAGGGTTTCTACCTATGATGTTTGGTTCAATTGACATTTTAGGTGAGACAATCAGATGGATCTCTACATTAGCTTTCCAAAGAGCTATAGATCTTTCCAAATGGATCTTGGACTCAAAAGATAGAGAAAATCATATTTCCCCTTCGCAAAGCAGAAACAAAGAAGAAAAACCCAAGTAAAGTCCCGGATCCGGCATATCGAGATTTGGAGGAGCAGACAATGGAAGGTCAGAGAAAAAATAGTGAACTTCGATCTTTGATCAGGCATATCGGAGATCGGCAATTGGTGATTTACAAAGGCTGGTAGGGTGGTCACATATTTAAAGTTGTGATATGTGGAATTGCGACGGGTCGACATTTGGTGATAGGGGGTCCAATGCACATTGCCACAACAGAGAAATATCGACGGGGTTTAATTAGCAAATAGTCATATCGCATTAGGAGATCGACGATTGCATGTCATGGTGGTTACAACCCTAAAATGTTGTAATATTATAAAACTTTTGATATGCAATTAAATCGTCGAGGAAATGTTTTAAGTATTAAAGCGTTGAGGAATGCCTGAAACATTTTACATAGGATTCCATTGAAAATAAAATCAGTTCCAGGTCTTTTCTCTCTCTTCCAGAGAGATGTGTGGTAGTGCGTGATTGGTTCTGATATGCAACGAGGCATATGACGTCAACAATCATGTGGCAGTACGGTGGACACGTGTCATGAAAATTCAGAATTTCCAGGGTCCTTAAGGGAACATTTTAGTGGTGACGCATGTCATCACTCACAAGGTGACACATTGAAGAGGATAACATCAATATTCATAGATCGGAGATCCCAAGGTTGAGGTAGATCACAGCATAAGTTGAAACCTTCGATTGGAAACCTTCGATGTGGGGGCTCCGATAAGATGGTTAGACTGGGATAACTTGACGGGCCAAAGGATTGGGCACTAAGTATAAAGGGTGGTCGGCGTTCGGAAATCGATGGATAAGTGTTGCATGCTAAGTTGAAACTAGTGATTAGAAAATTTTGGGAAAGGAGATCCAATGTGGGGGCTAATTCATAGTCATAGAGAACTAAGAGAATCAGGGGCTATTGGCACAAGGCGCACAATGACAAGAATATGTGTTTTATGTGGTGAAATCGTGAAATTGGGTGGGAATTGTTAATACAAGTTTTTTATATTTAAAAAATGCATGGGCCATCCCTCATCCCCTTTGCACATGGATATGTCCGTGTCATGGATCAAGGATCACAAATTTCAAAAGGTGCAACCAAATGCAACATTTTGAAATCATCAATCGTCAAAGTTGCAATATCCAAAGGGGCCCGGTTGTATATCTATTGGGGTTCTATGGTCTTATATGCTCATAATGTGATATTACAAAGAATCGCCCCTCCGTGCCAACCAAATAGTTTAGCCCCTAAAAATGCTTGGCCCTAAGCTCTCAAGCTCTGATCATAAAGGATTCTGCCTAAGCCCCAAGAGTTAGGTGTATCGCAAAAAAGCTACATCCCTACACAGTCTTAAGCAATACTCAAGAAGGAAACTTCAATTTTCTTAAAGTTTTGATGTATTGGCCCCAATTTTTCCCTTTGGTCACACAAAAGAAGAAAAGTATCAAAACACACTAAGAATAATTGTCACACAGTTGTAGCACAAATCATAGGATTCATTGTTTCCTCTTTTTCATCCTAACAGTAGAGGGCCCTGATAAACTCAAGTAGAGGTACCCGATAAGTTTGAAAGTGCTAACAAAGCATGAAATGAATGAACAAGGAATCTGGAGAATTTATGTTGTTGCTAACAGGGTTTTTAGCATGATGGAAGACAATTGTAGTTTTTTCAAAAGGCACCATTTTGAATTGTTGTGTCTGATTTTGGATGTAAGCACCAATTTTTGTTGTCCTGAGTTTCCATATGTTCTTAATGGATAACTCAATTATTGAATTTGGTCATATAATATTTCACATTGTAAGCCTATTTAATATGATGAAAGGCAATGTAGAAAGGGTTGGTTGGTTTTTGATTAATTAGTGTTAGAAGCAAAGACTTGTGTTCTTCATTTTCAAGTATTTCTTAAGTGAATAGAAGAAGGGAGAGAATAGTTTACCAGGAGATCTTGTGTCAGATCTCTTTTGGTATGTTTTTTATCTCTGCCACTACTCTTACTTATGTTTCTGTGATACTAAGATAGTTCTTCATGCTCAGATAAGATAATTTGCAGAATTCACTTTGTCCTCTCCTTTGTATCCATTGAACATTTATGTGCTACTTATTATTTTAAAGGAAATTTGAATTCATCATATTTTGATGCTCATCTTGTCACCTTTGATGTTATATTCATCCATTTACTACAAAAAGATTTGTTAATTACCAATAGAGTTTCCTATCTTTCCCCTACTCAAGATATCATCATTATCCCTTATTTATTTAAATCATTAAAAAGAGGAACCTATCCAAAGTGGTTTTTCCTTCATTCAGTTATCTTCAATCCACCACTTAAACTTATCCTTTGATTAGGATAGCTAGCCTGAAATCCAAACTACTCATAAAATTGATTGATTGAAATCATATAGAGAGAGACCTCTCTAAAGCTAGAAGGTCTAGGTTCTAGCTTGCAAGTGGGTTGTGGTTAACTCTGGGTTCCCTTCCTACATCCAAAGGAAATTACAGAGTGATAACATTTTGGTACCGTTTCTAGGGAATGGAAGCTAAAATTTCCCTAGGAAGTTATATTGTTTTGAGAGTTTAATCCTAGTCATGTAGGTGATAGGTTGCTAGGTATTCATAGGTTATGACCTTGACAATCACCCAATTTTGTATTGAAGTTGGTTGCATGTAAACTTGTGCAAGAAAATCTATTTTCTAAGAGGTATACTAGACAAAGTCCTAATCCAAACCCTCATGTGGTTGTGAATGATCTTGAAATACTATTGAGGAAGGAAATATTTTTTGTGGAGGGTCAAGAAAGTAATATCCCTTTGGAGAGATCTTCTACTTTTCCAGAAACTTCTACTATAGCTGATAAATTACATATTTCTTTTCAGGCTCCTTTGCCTAGAACTAGATTTGAGTCTTGTATTCCCAATGCTTTGGTGGATCTATTCGTTGTTAGTTATCACATCCCATTTTGGTGCAGCCAAACTGCATTTTTCAAAATTCCCTCGTGGACCTATGAATTATGGCCACGTATCCTTCTTTCATGGGGTGCAACTACACGTTTTTCTAATCCATATTTTGAACTTAATTAAACTTTTGAACATTAAACTATTAGGTCACGATCACTTATCAAAACTCAAAACACTTTAAAACCCCATTTAAACCTTCAACTTATCCATTCCGCTAAAACAGCAGAATTATCTAATTACTCGGAATGTGGCAAAAACCCCAAGAAAACAGCGGAATTCCATGGAACTGAATTCTCGGGTCCAAAATCTGATTTAACTCATGTGCATCTTCACCACGTGATCACCATTGGATCGCGCCCTTCACAACGAACGGATCCAATCACTCCGGACCTCAACTCGATTAAACTACAGTTGATAACTCATCGAGTCCATTTTCCAAAGATTCCTCCGTGCTAGCTTAGCACGTGATATCCATCAGATCAGCCTCTTTTGGACGGATGGTCATGATTGACTGGGCTGTTAACCTAGTTTAATAAAATATCACGTCTGTTTTTCAAATACTTCTTATGGTATAGAAGGCATGCAAAAACTCGCTTTTGCCTACATAAACTACCTTTCCATTTGGTTTAATGCCCGTGCATCTTGACACGCGATGACCATCAATCTAAAAAATCTGTTGATCAGATGGTCCTAAGATTCTTCGGGTTTTCTTCGAAGTTTAACACATCTTTGTCGGGGTTTCTCTGCTCTGCCTAACTTAACACTTCCGCCAAGTTTAGACTAGTTCTAAACTATATTCTCTGGGTCGAATACATCCAGGTACATTATTCACGCGATACAGAGGAATTCAACCTACATTTAATTAATCAACAAAACCACATCATATAATAACAAATCACATAGAAACATGTTTTTACACACAACTCTTTGTCATTAATAACAGTGTTTACATAATGCACATAATATCTCGTGCTCTGATATAACACTATCCACTACTATCTTTGATTAACAATGTCTAACTTTATTCTAACACTCTCTAACCTTTCTCTCTCGCTGCCCTCTGGCTAACCATTGGCTTACCTCTGGCTAACCTTTACATATTCAGAACATCATACATATACGGATTCATGAACCAGTTTTGTTCAGATCCAACACTCTCTCACTTTCTCCTAAAGTATCTCTTCAGCTCCATTCTTTTCTCAAACAAATCCTAATTAAAGCTTGTAAAATCCCTCAAATCCTCACTCTTCCTAGGATTACTCAACTATCTCTAAAATCTATTCATTCACGACATACTCTCCGCAATTTGAATTTACAACTTAAAATATCCTCAAACTCAACTAAAATTAGGAAAATAAATAAAATGATTAAGGTAATCCACTCCCTTAATAAGACTCATGGTCTTATAAGCTTTAATGAATGCTCCTACATCAGACTCCCTAGGTTGAAAAAATTCATGGACTCCTATTCATGAGTCACCCAACTGCTCCTATTGCAAACTTCATCAGATTTCATATTCCAACTGGTTGTCTGACCTCTTTCAATTGCAAGTGCATTTACTACCTTATCTCCTTCTCCTAGATGCAAAACCTTATTTTGTAACTTGCCACCTCTTTCATCATGTTGTTGCTCCATTGTTTCTGCCACTGTTGCTTTAGTCCTTCCAGGTTTCCAAAACTTAAGTTTCTGTTGTGCTCTCTCTTTGTTGATGTAGTTTTATTTTGTTAATTTATCTTCTTTGCTGGTTCTCTTATTGACTGACTTCTTCATCTATAATTTCTCAATTTTCTCTTTACACTTTGCAACCTTTCTTAAACACATGGGCCTTACTTGAACTCCACTGTCAACTAATTGTTGCACATTCTCTTTTGCCATAGAAACTGTGAAATTTTTGTCCAATTTTACTTTATCTATGTCCTTTACAATCTGTTGGTTTCACTTTACAGCTTCCCCTATGAAAATCAATTGTTTCCTCTATATCATCAGGTTCACTTAATAGATTTTCCAACAAATTAGGTCTTCCTTCATATTCAATAAGCATGTCATTTACATATGGCTCCTCTTCCCTGTATAAAACATAATTTCCATCACAATTATCAAATTCAAAATTACGATTCTTTCCATTCTCCACAGATAATTCTATCATCATGTCTTCATCATAATTTTCTGCAAAATTTATGAAATTATCAGAAAAATTTATTTCAGCACTTTCCTCTATATTACATTATGTTCCTTGTTCTGTCACAAGACCATCACTCAACAAATTAATAGCTAGAGTTTCTTTGAGCATATCATCATGAAGTATCCTTTCATCTTCTGTACTTATACCATTGCAACAAAATGATATTGTTTCATCTTCATATTTAACATAAACAAAACTATGTTTTTCTAAATCTTCCTCATGGTTTACAGACTGATAAAAATAGTCAAATCCAAAATCACAGATTTCCTGACCTTTTGTATCTGTCAACATCATCATACATTCTTTCACATTTTCCATGATAATTCTATCTTGATCCTCTACTGAAGATGCTTCATTCTGGTTACAAACTTTCATTTGTTTGTCTTCAGCTTCTTGAGTTATGACAAATTCCTTGTCAATGCCATTATTCTCAAAATTGTTAAATACATTCTCAAAATACTTTTCTCATTTAGCCATTTCTTCCAGTAATCTCACTTCTTCATCAACATGCAAAGCATGTTGTCCAATTGTTGTTCATTACTTGTTAAACCTGAAAAGATACACAACATATCAGTTTCAAAAATACAAGGCTCTTCTTCTGAAGCCTCAGTGATTAGTTCTTCATGCTTCTCTGAACCATTCTGATAGTCCACTAAGTTATTGAGAAATTCTTCCTCAACATCTCTGAATTCCTTTTCATCAAAGAATATTTCTTGGATTGTATCTTCTTCACTATGCTTGGCAACTTCATCGTAGGTTTGTAGAATTCCTTCCTGCTCTACACAATTTTCTCCATCACTCAATTTATCCAAGTAAGAAAATAATGTCTTCTTCTCTTCTATGATAAGACTTCGATCCTTCAAAGTCTCCCTTGTCTTAAACTTTTGAGCTAAGTTCTCTGTATCAACTTCTCTTCTCTTCAATGCACCAATCTGCAATGCATTTATTTCTCTTCTTTGTCCATTTCCCATTGGGTTTCTAGCCATGTTAATATTCCTTCAAACATGATCCAATAAGTCTTAAATAAGAGAAAACACAACCATTCACTTATAACTTTTAGTTTTATTCACCAATTGAAGTCTTGAAATTCTTTATGAATATCATTTTGTGTTTTCCTTGTCTCTGCCTCTTTCACCTTTTCATGTCATTAGGTGTCATACCTGAAAATTTACATTCACACAAATGATTAATTCAAAAATATGAGACTCCCTTGTCTGTGAAGATTCTACCAACACCTTTCTCATATGTTGATCTGTATAAATCATCTCTTCATCACTGTCTCCTTCCCCAAGGAGAGGTCCTTTCTTTGGTTCACAAATGTATTCTATTATTTCATTCTCAACTGTTCAGAATATTAAGTTCTCAACAAATAGTTCCTTGACAAGCCACTTAACTCTTTTCCTCACATAAAATCCTTGTTTCTATTCCTCTCTGATTCTTTTTTGTATCATCTTCTTCAAACAACTGAGTTTTGTCTTCATCTCAGCCACCTCTATGTCAATTTCTTCCCTACTCATTCTTTTGAGTCCAACTGCTTTGGCACTCTTTTCTCTCTATCAGTGGCTTTCCTCTGTACCCCTGTTATGATTAACAATAGTCAAACTCATTGTTTTCTTTGGTGAACTTGTTCATTGGTGAGCTGCAACTAGCCCTTCTCTCTTCTGTAACAAGTCTATTAGTTGTTACACATACCAAATCATGATTTTGGTATCATCTCTTTTATAGGTTCTCTGCATTATAACCCCTTCTTCTCCTTGAGCACTCTGGCTCAGCTTCCAAAGATGTTGGGTGCTGCATCTTCAATTGCTCACTTCCCTTCTTCTTCAATAATTTGATTTTACTGTTGGGTACTGCCACCTTTTATCCATTTGAGAGTTATTCTTGCTTCATCTTCTTTAACATAGCTCTTGTGCTATGATGTTGCTATAGCTCATTCTTTCTTTCAATAATTTTACTACTTCCCTTGGCATGCATCATATTACCTCAAGATTCATCAAGTATCCTTCCAAAACTACCAATTTCCTTCAAATATATCTTAAAACTAATTCCATCTTACTTTCCATAATGAACACTTCATCTTTTAAGATCAATAAGGTTTCTATCTGAACTTCACAATATTTATAAAATTCATGGCAGACACTACAAATTTCTTCTGACAATGTTTTTGTAAGAAAATCTTGTCTTGCTTCTACAAATTTCAAATTTCAATCCTTGTAGTGGCTCTTCTTTCAGATCTATCAAATCTAGTCTTCAGTCTAATTGTTCCTTCAACCATCAATATCATTGTTTTTAACAATACTTAAACAATCTTCATTCATTCTCCCATTTCCCACAAAATTCTTCAAATCATGTAAATGACTTCAGTACCACAACAAACCACTCTTCTATTTGACTTTAAATTAAAAACCAATAATTCAATAAACTTACATTTAAATATTACTAAACAATGACTCCTCTGCATTTTCCCTTGCTTCCGCTGTGCCTCTGATTTTTCTTGTTATATGCTTTTGTGATCTTTAACAAATTTAAATTGTGAGCTGCAATCAGCCTCTGCAGTAACAAGTCTCCTTCTTACTACACATGCTTCACCAAGCTTTCCTCCTCTGAGCTCAGTCTGTTAGCATTTCTCTAGTTCTCCCCTATGGAACCATATGAGCACTCCTTGCTATAAGCTGCTGCAAATCTTCTCACCTCCTCTGTTGTTACTCTGCACAAAAATACAAAGTCCACACACTTACCAAATCACAACATAATTGTACCTCTATGTAGAATCTCCTTCTGCTCTGATACCACTTTGGTGCAGCCAAACTGCATATTTCAAAATTCCTTCATGGACCTATGAATTATGGCCACGTTTCCTTCTTTGATGGGGTGCAACTACACGTTTTTCTAACCCAGATTTTGTCCTTAATTAAAGTTTGTTTAATTAAACTATTGGGTCCCGATCACTTATCAGAACTTAAAACAATTTAAACCCTCATTTAAACCTTCAACTTAGCCATTCCGCTAAAACAAAAGAATTCTCTAATTACTCGGAATGTGGCAAAAACCCCAAGAAAATAGCGAAATTCCACGGAACTGAAAAGAATCAGAACCCAGTTCATAACTTTCTCGGGTCCGAACTCTGATTTAACTCGCCCGCATCTTCACCACGCAATCATCATTGGATCATGCCCTTCACAATGAACAGCTTCGATCACTCTGGACCTCAACTCGATTAAACTACAGTTGATAACTCATCGGGTCCATTTTCCAAACATTCCTCCGTGTTGGCTTAGCACACGATATCCGTCGGATCTACCTCTTTTGGAAGGATGGTCACGATTGACTGGGATGTTAACCCAATTTAATAAAATATTGCATTTGTTTTAAATATTGCTTATGGTATTGAAGGCACGCGAAAACTCACTTCTGCCTACATAAACCATCTTTCCATTTGGTTTAATGCCCGCGCATCTTGACATGCGATGACCGTCAATATAACAAATCTGTTGATCGGATGGCCCTAAGCTTCTTCGAGTTTTCTCTAGATTTTAACACAACTTTGTCAGGGTTTCTCTATTCCACCTAACTTAAAACTTCCACGAAGTTTAGACTACTTCTAAACTATATTCTCTAGGTCGAATACATCCAGGCACAATATTCATGCGATACAGAGGAATTTAGCCTACATTTAATTAATCAATGAAACCACACCACATAATAACAAATCACATAGAAACATGCTTTTACACACAACTCTTTGTAATTAATAATAGTATTAACATAATGTACAGAATATCTCGTGCTCTGATATAACACTATCCACTACTAGCTTTCTTTAACACTGTCTAACTCTATTCTAACACTCTCTAATATTTCTCTCGCGCTACCCTCTAACTAACCTTTGGCTAACCTTTACATATTCAAAAGATCACCATTTATACATATATGGATTCATGAACCAATTTAGTTCGGATCCAACACTCTCTCACTTTCTCCTAAAGTATCTCTTGAGCTCCATTCTTTTCTCAAACAAATCCTAATTAAATCTTGTAAAATCCCTCAAATCCTCACTCTTCCTAGGATTACTCAACTCTCTCTAAAATCTCTTCATTCACGACATACTCTCCACAATTTGAATTTACAACTTAAAATCTCCTCAAACTCAACTAAACTTTGGAAAATAAATAAAATGATTAAAGGAACCCACTCCCTTTAGTAAATGTGGAATAAAACTCATGGTCTTATAAGCTTGGATGAATGCTCCTGCATCACATTTCCAGAATCAACGTTTGGCATAAATAAATTACAACAATTTAGTAAACTCAAAGGTATAGTTAGTAGAGTTCAGCAAACTATTGAGAAAGCAGTCTTTCCTCAAAAAACAGTTCATTCACAAGCTGCAACCCCTATTACATTGGTGACTCCTTCCAGTTTAAATTTCAATGCATTTGCTACATCATTTGTTGTTCCTACATCATCTATTTTAGCATCCATTCGCCAAGATATTCCATCATCGTTTGTTTTATCTACATCATCAACAAGCTCCTCAACTGCCCAAGTAGTAGTTATGGCAGCAAGATATGCCCCGCTGGTTCTACCAGCTCAGTTGAATGATTTACCCCAGAATTATGCTAGAGACTTCCCCAACATGATGGTACATGAGAGATCACTAGTCAACAACATGTGGATAAGTTGAATTATTTTTCAGACCTGGAGGAAGTAGATGATGAAGATATCAGAATTAGACTGTTTTCTCAAAGTTTCTTTGGTGAGGTTATTAAGTGGTTCAGAACTATCTGTGCTGGAACCCTTCCCAGTTTTCAAGAAATGGAGGATGCCTTCCTTTGCTAGATGGGGTGAGAAGAAGAATCTGCTATAGATCCTTGCTAAGTATGACAATCTGAAAAGGAAGCTTGGTCAAACATTTTAGGATTTTTCGGCATGTTTCAAAAATGTGTTTAATTCTATACCTGCTGACATAAATCCTCCTCCTAGACTAGCCTTGCTCCATTATTCTAATTCTTTTTATCTTGAGATGGTATACCAACTCAAGGAGAGAAATCCACCGACACTAGAAGACATGCAAAATATTGCAGTCAATGTAGAGGCCAATTTATTGGTGAAGAAGTCCAAAATGAAGTCAAAAAGGAAAGTAACTATAAAAGAAGAGCCTCCTTCTTCCTTTGATTCAAAGTTCAACTCCTTGGTAAAAAAATGGAGAATATGATGGAAAAGATGACATTAACTAATCGGGATGTTGTTAGAGAGCCTCAAGTTGGTCCTCGAATATGGAATCCTAATTTCTGGAGACAGCCACAAATTCAAAACAAGCAAAGGGAGAAAAAAGGTCTAGAGCAATAACAACAACAAATAAGGCCACTTTTTCATTAGAATTATGCTCAGAAACAGGATGAGGAAGCTGAAAAATCACCAGAGGAGCAAATTCTTTGCTTTGGTGATGGACAAGAGACAGTGTATGTTACCAAGGAGGAGGAACAATAACAAGAGAAGTGTGGAACCTTATGATAGAAGAGGAATATATGTTGCTTTCTCAGTACCATGATGACATGATTATGGTTAAATACAAAGAGTACAAAAGGGGTGTCAAAATGCCATAAGATAGTACAATCTAAGGAGCAGAAATGAGGGTAGTAGTGCAAAGAAAGATGCAGGAAATAATGCAACAAAGAAAGATGTGCTAGCAAACAATGTGAAGAAAGATGTCCTAAGTAGAAATAGTCAAAAGAAAGACCCTTCGATCACAATTTTGCATAGGAAAGGGAGTCATTCAAAGGAGACTACAAATAAGAGAGATGTTGTTCCTAAGGAGGTAGAGAAAGTACCAAATCCTTTTAATTTTGGGACTGAGCTTGCAAATTTGAAAATCTCCATTTCCCTGGTGAATTCCTAAGAAATGATCAATACAAAGCTCAAATTTTAAAGGCACTGATAATTGATAAAGCCTCCAATACGGTCGATATAGTTGATGATCATCCAACTATCATTTTTGGGTTGAAGATTGATGACAGAAGCTAGGATGGGGATGTGCCTCCTTTTTATGTTAGTCTGAATGTGCATGATCATATATTTCACAATGCTATGTTGGATTTCGGGGCTTCACAAAATTTAATGTTGAAAGTGATTATGGAGAGGTTGGGACTTGATATCACTAGACCTTACAAGGACCTGCATTATTTTGATTCAAGCAAAGTGAAGTGGTTGGGATTGATCAAGGATTTGGCAGTCTCTTTAACTCAGATTCCTTCCAAGAGTATGGCGATGGACATCATTGTAGCAGACATACCTCCCAAATTTGGTATGCTCCTATCAAGCTCGTGGATGGTGAAGCTACATGGTGCAATGCAGATTGATATGTCTTACATCACCATCTTAGTCTTTGGTGGTCAGACAAGGAGGTTGTATAGAGAACCACTCATGAAATATATGATCACAAATAAGGAGAAGCCTACATATCATCTAGTATGTGTTGTTCGTTCTGATTTAGTTTATTTTATTTTATTTAATTCTATTTGTTCTAATGAAGAGGAGAAGAATACAGTTTTGTTATCAAAAATAGAAGAAGTAGAGAATGTAGAACAAACCAAAAAGCAAGTTGAAGAACATAGCAACAAAATGGTTCAAGTAGAAGTTGAATATTTGAAGGAAGAAAAACCTAGAAAACACCTTTGGACCATGCATTTTGATGGAGCAACAAGTATAGAAGGTGTTGGTGTATGCATAGTCAGCCCGGTAATCGGAAAGGTTGGGCTCTATTCATACAAGTTGGTTTTTTACTATACCAACAATATGGAGGGGTATGAAGCACTCCTTTTGGGTTAAGATTTGAATAAATCAAGAGCCAGAAGGATAGTTGTTTATGGGGATTCAGAGCTGGTCATTAGGCAAGTCATAGATGAGTATCAGACAAAACATCCCTGGATGCATGCCTACCACAATCTTGTTCTAGATTTCTTGCAAATCTTTTCTGAATACAGTTTTTCAATTGTTCCTAGAAAATAAAATGCAGTTGCAGACACTTTAGTCACATCGGCCTCTGATTTCAAGAATCCTATCAATGTGAAGGGAAAGTATAAGGTTTAAGTGAAACATAGTACCATTGTCCCATACAATTTGAAGTACTAGTAGGTTTTTGAGAATGATAAACAGCTGGAAAATTTCTTATTCATGAAAGAAGAATTTTCCAAGTTAAAGTTTGAAAATGACTGTGATATAGAGGAAGATGAAAAGAAGAGCTACATAAATAAAATTAAGGAAGAGTTGGACAGATAGGGAACATAATTAAAGGTGTTGCAACTGAAAGATAATGTTATACCAAGGGGGATGGTACTATTGGAGGGGATCCTTGACTAGAATGATATTGCCAAGAGGCCAAAGTTGATGCCTACCAAAGCTAGAGGGAGGAATGTAATATAGGCACAGTGTACTAGCCAAGGATGATCAAGTTGCCCAATACCCTAAGCCTAGAAATGTGGCAAAAGTATTTAGACATGTTGAAAGATTTTTTTGATTTTTTTGCTTTAGGGTATCAAGATTTAAAGGTGTACGATAGGAGAATCATCCAACATATAATACTGATCAAGGAGGATCAAAAGCCATTTAAACATAAGTTGTGGAGGGAAAATGCTATTATGATACCCTTGATTGAAAAGGAGGTGAGAAAATTATTTGATTCCATCATCATTTTACCCCTTAGGTTTTCTAAATTGTTATCCAATTTAGTGCGAGTCAGGAAGAAGATAGGAGAAATTAGATTGTGTGTAGATTTCAAGAACTTGAACAACATGTCTCTCAAGGACAACTACATGTTGCCTAAGATGGATCATATCCTTCAAGTAGTGGTGGGTGCAAGGTGGATGTCACTTTTGGATGGATTTTTGGGGTACAATCAAATTTTGGTTCACCCAGAAGATCAATATAAGATTGCATTCACTACAACTCGAGGGACTTTGAAATATGTAAAAATTCCCTTTTGATTGATGAACATAGGTGCGACTTTTCAGCAAGCTATGGACTTAGATTTTGTAGATGAGAAGGACAAGTGTATGGTGATATAGCTAGATGATATCACTATTTATTCCCAGTAAGATGGGGAGCATTTGCAGCACCTGAAAGATATTTTCATAAAGTGCAGAATGTATGGCATATCACTTAACCACAAAAAATATATGTTTGGACTGGAAGAAGGGAAATTGTTAGGCCATATTATTTCTAAAGACGGTTTTAAAATCGATCCAAACATAATTGCAGCTATTAAAAAGATGGACATTCCTAGAAACAATAAAGAGATTCATTCCTTTATGGGAAAAATAAATTTCTTGAGAAGGATTATTCCCAGTCTAGCTAAAAAGGGACAGTGAATTAAAATGGGATGAAGAAAGTAGAAGATCCTTTAATGAAGTTAAAATTGCACTGCCCCCTGCCCCAGTGCTTGTTAGTCCAGACTACACGTGATTTTATTATTTTCTCTTTTGACTTAGAGAATAGTATTGCATTTGTTTTGATGCAAAAGAATCAACATGGAGAAGATAAACCCATAACATGTTTCACTAGAACACTCAGGGATGTTTCTCTCAAGTATAATATTATGGAGAAACAAGCCTTTTCTTTGGTGAAGGCTCTGAAGGATTTATGAGTGTATATTTTACAGTTATATGTTATTGATTATGTGCCAAGTGCTACTGTCAAAGACATTCTTACATAGAATGATCCAGAAGGTTGACGTGGAAAGTGGATCACTGCCATACTTGATTATGATATTGAAACCAAGCCCACAAAGTTTATCAAGGGACAAGGGCTGGAAAAAATGAAGGTAGAGTCAAATCTGCATGATCTGGAGATAAAAAAATTAGTTGTCTTGTAGGAAGAAGATGAGTCAAGACCAGTCCAACAGGTTGGAAAGAGGTTTATTGTCTCTCCATGGTATGTAGACATCTTGTATGTATTGCAGAACGTACAAGCACCCCCAAGTTTGACTAAGACAAAAGGTAGGTTTTTGAAATTAAAAGCAGTCAATTTTTGTATTATAGATTAGTTTTTGTATTGGAAGGATCCTAGTGGCATTTTGTTTAACCATCTGTTGGACGATGAAGCTCAGAAAATTATGGAATAATTCATAAGGGTGACTTTGGTGGGGATTTGTTCTATAAAACCGTTGCAGACAAGATCTTGAGGGCATGTTTTTATTGGCCAAATTTGTTTGTTGATATGTACAAAAGAGTTGCTAGTTGTCAGGAGTGCCAAGTATTTGAAGGAAGGAATAAATTACTCCCACTACCCTTGAAACCAATAACAGTCGAGTCACCATTCCAACAATAGAGACTTGATTTTGTTGGGGAAATTCATCCTACTTCATCAGGACAACACAAGTGGATATTGACAACAACTGACTACTTTACCAAACGGATTGAGGAAGTTCCGACTAGACAAGCTATAGACTCAGTGATCGTTGAGTTTTTGGAAGCTAATATTTTGTCTAGGTGTGGTTTCCCATAGAAGATCATTACAAACAATGAAAATGATTTTAAATAAAATCAAATGGTAGGCTTATGTCATAAGTATAACATTGTTCTGGGCCACTCAACAACTTATTATCCTCAGGGTAATGGATTCGCTGAATCTTCAAATAAGATCTTGGTCAATATTATCAAAAAGATGTTGCAAGAGAAAAAAATAATTTGGCAAAAGAAATTGGTGAATGCATTATGGGTTGATCAAGTGAGCACCAAAATGTCAATAGGTATGTCTCCTTTTCAACTTTTTTATGGCATCGATGCAGTATTTTCCTCTTCACTAGGGGTTCCTGTGATGAAATGGTTGCAAGAGGCCGATGTGGAATGAAATGACATACATAGGAGAATTAATCAAATGATCCAGTTTCAGTAGTCAAGAGAAGAAGTATTTGGAAATACTCAGCTGATACAGGACATAATCAAGAAGATTTTTTACAAAAGAACCAAAGCAATTGACTTCCACATTGAAGATTTGGTACTGAATGGGACACCCAAAATGAAGAGAAATGAAAACATGGGAATTTTTATAGCTTGTGGAAAGGTATTTTTAAATTTGCTTCACTTCATGGGAACAAATTCCTACCTACTAAAAGATATGTCAGGAGAGTTACTTAGAGGAGGGCTTATAAATTGTGGGTTGTTGAAGCATTTTCTTATTTAATTTATAGTTGATCTCACAGTTCATTTTATATATCATTTTACTTTTAAATACTACAAGTGTGGGCAGTTGTCATTAGGATTTGAAGCCCGGAGTGAAGGCCCTAAGATCTTGATGGTCTGTTGCCATAAGTATTTTAGTCAGTCAATAAGTTCTATTTTATTTCAACTATTTCAGCCAGTTAGTCATTCATGTTTTCAATTTTTATTTTGACTCCATTACCCAATGATCTGAATAGGCTACTAGTATTCTTTTTGTTCTTGTCACCTCACTGGGAGGTTGCCATCCCCATTGGAGCCAATGTTAGATTCATATACTAGGATTCAAGGTATTATCCTCTTACCATGTAATTAAAATTCTAGAATAGCCTATTGATCAGTGTCTTCCAATAGCCATAGGTTTTTCATGTCAAAAGAGTCACTGGTGTGACAAGGCTAGTCAGTCCAAAGTTGGGAGCGATTTTTTGCCTATGATGTTTGGTTCAGTTGATATTGTGGGTAAAACCATCAGATGGAGCTCTACATTATCTTTCCAATGAGCTATAGATCTCTCCAAATGGATCCCAGACTCCAAAGACAGAGAAAATTAGAGTTCCCCTTAAGAAAGCAAAAGCAAAGAAGAAATGCCCAAGAAAAGTCTCGAATCCCGGATATCAGAGGTTCAGAGGGGCAGTAAATGGAAGGTCGGAGCAAAACCAATGAACTTCGATCTCTGATCAGGCATATTAGAGATCAACAATTAGTGATTTACAAATGTTGGTAGGGTGGTCACATAATAGAAGTTGTGATATGCAAGATTGCGATGGTTCGACGATCAAAGGTCCAATGCACACCACCACATTAGAGTAATATTGGTGGTGTTTAATCAATGAATAGTCATGTCATAGTCAGAGATCGATGATCACATGTCATAGGGGTTAAAACTCTAAAATGTTTCGATATTAGAAAAGTTGTCATATGCGATTAAATCGTCGGGGGATATGTTTTAAGTATTAAAGCGTTAGGGAATGCCCGAAACATTTTAAAAAGGATTTCATTGAAAATCAAAGTTGTCGCGGGTATTTCTCTCTCCTCTAGAGAGATGTGTGGTAGTACATGATTGGTTCCGATATGCCAAGTGGCATATGATGTTAACAATGATGTGCGGTTACGGTGGACATGTGGCATGCAGATTTGGCATTTTCAAGGGTCATAAGGGAGCATTTCAGCGTGATATGTGTCATAACTCACAAGGTGACATGTGGCAGAGGATGACATCAATAGTTAGATATCATAGATCGTATGGTTGAGGCACATCACAACATAAGTTGAAATCGTTGATTGGAAACCTCCGATGTGGGGGTCCCGATAAGAGGGTTCGACCGTGGTCATGTGAGGGGCCAAAGAACCAGGCGCTAAGTATAAAGGGTGGTAGGCATTCGGAGATCAGCGGATACGTGCTGCGTGCTAATTTGAAACCGCTGATTATAAAATGTTGGGAGAGGAATCATGATGTGGGGGCTAAGTCATGGTCACAGAGAACTCAGAGAGTTAGGGGCTATCGACAAAAGGCACCCATCAGAAATAAGATGTGTTTCATGTGCTGAAATCATGAAATTCGGCAAAAAGGGTTGATACAGGTTTTTTATATTAAAAAAAGGGGTAGGCCCTCCCTCATCTCCTCTACACATGGATCGGGCCACGACATGGATCGAAGATCACAAATTTTAAAATATGCAACCAAATGCAACATTGTGAAATCATCGATCACCGAAGTTATGATATCCAAAGGGGCCCATGTGCATATATGTTGTGGTTTTGTGGTCCTATATGCTCATAATGCGATATTTCAAATAATCAGACCCTATCCTAACCAAAGCGTTTAGCCCCTAAAAAGGATTGGCTCTAAGGTCTCAAGATTTGATTATAAAGGATTCTGCCTAAGCCTTGAGGGCTAGGCATATCGCAAAAAATCTCCATCCCTGCATAGTCCGAAGTAATACTCAAGCAGGAAACTATGATTTGTTAAAGTTCTGATTTAGTGTCCCCCATTTTTCCCTTTGGTCACACAAAAGAAGAAATGTATCAAAACATGCCGAGAAGAATTGTCACACAATTGCAGTGTAGAGCAGGGGAGCTGATGTTTCCTCTTTTTCATCCTAAAGGCAGAGGGACCTAATAAAATCAAGCAAAGGAACCTGATATGTTTGAAAGAGATTAAAAAGCAGAAAATGAATGAGCCAAGGCATATGGAGAATTTATGTTGTTTCTAACAAGGTTTTTATTATGATGGCAGACAGTTGCAATTTTTTGCAAAAGGCACCATTAATTGTTTTGTCTAAATTTTTTATATAAGCACTAGGTTTCGTTGTGCTAAGTTTCGATCTATTCAGGATGGATAACTTATTAATTGCATCTAGTCATAGAATATTTCACATTGTAAGCCTATTTAATATGATGAAAGGCAATGAAGAAAGTGTTGGTTTGTTTTTTATTGATTAGTGTTTGAAGCAAAGACTTGTGTTCTACATTTTCAAGTATTTCTTAAACGAATAGAAGAAGGCTGAGGGTATTTTTCTAGGGTTTCTCATGTCAGATATCATTGGCATGTGTGTTATCTATGCCACTATTGTTACTTATGTTTCTATGATACTAAGATAGTTCTTCATGCTCAGATAAGAGAATTTCCATAAATCACTTTATGCTCTGCTTTGTATCTGTTGAATATTTATGTGCTTCTTGTTCTTCTTAATGGAATTTGAATTCATCCTAGTTTGATGCTCATCTTGTCACCTCTGATGTTATATTCATCCGTTTACTACAAAAAAAATTGTTAAATACCAACAGAGCTGCCTATCTTGCCCCTACTCAAGATATCATCATTATCCCTTATTCATTTAAATCATTAAAAAGATGAACCTGTTCAAAGTGGGTTTTCCTTCCTTCACTTACCTTCAAGACACCACTTAAAATTATCCATTGATCATCATAGCTAGCCTAAAATCCAAACTACTCAGCCAATTCATTGATTGAAATCATATAGAGAGAGCCCTCTTTAAAACTAGAAGGGCTAGATTCTAGCTTACAAGTTGTTTGTGGTTACCTCTAGGTTTCCTTCCTACAACCAAAGGAAATTATGGAGTGCTAACAAGTTGCATGATATATAGTCAAAACCAATTATACTTATTGCATTCACTATTTAGAAAGGATTTAAAAATATTTCACTCAATTGGTAATCTCCATATATCAAGAATTCAACCAAGATTGGAAAAATATCTTACATTTTATTCAAAAGTACATCATAGATAAGAGAGTGGGCCATTAACAAACACTATGTTGTCATGGATGGCATCACTTATTTTCCAAAGAACGAGAGTGTATGAAAGATAGAGAGACAATACATATTCAATATAACTTCTCAAGATAGGAAATATGAAACTTCTAAAAGAAGAAGTTAAAGGTGCTAAAGAAAATGATAATTCATTACATATGTATATTTTACAAGGATATGGAAGAAACAATTCAATAATGTCTATATTCCTAAAAAATGATGGATGGGGTTTTGTGGTGCATGTGCTTCTTTTAAACATAAAAAAAAAGAGATAAATTTAAAATGGTAGAAAGAGGTATGTATTTAAAAAATTATTTGTTATAATGAATAGTCACCAACTATGAAAATGTACTATCAATATTTTGTTTTTATGTTACGTGCATATTCCATTTTCAAAACACTTCAAGAGCATCACAATCAATAATAAAATGAAAGGGAAAAGTTATATAGGAATCAAAAAGAAGTATTATGTTATTCCAAATAAATATTTATGATTGATAATTGATTGTATAGATTAAAAGAAAATACTTCTGCCAATTTCTTTTGCAAACCAAAAAAATTACAAGATGGAAATTATGTTCAATTTCACTTGGTTGATTGTATGGTCTTTTATAGCAAAATGTTCCCAAGAATTTACTTCACAACTCCAAGTATTTAGAATGATGCAAATTTTACCATCATGATAATTCATCATGTGCTCGCTCATTGGTCCACTAATATTCGTCGAGTTGTGTATTTACAATTAGACAACACTGGTCATGAAAAAAATCAAATTGCACTAGGATATCTAAACATGCTTTTTGGATTGGGAATATTTCAAAAGGTAAAAGTTGGTGTCCTTCTTGTTGACCACACTCATGACCATATTGATCATTTTTTTAGTCACTTTTCAATGACATTGAAGAGGAAAAACATTGGGATCCTTCCATGATTACAGTGAACTATAAAGAAATCATAAATTTTCAAATTTTGGAAGAAACTATTGACATGAAAAGATTTATCATGGGATAGTAGGGTGAAGAAAAATGCACTGAATAGTGTAATGACATTACCTTACAACGTCAATTTTGTATCGAAACAAATTATGGAAAACACTTATATGTGGCGTGAAGTATTTCACTACTACAAAATTGGGGCCTTCATCAACTTTAGAATTTTGAAGTTCCTTCAAGATTGATGACCCTAAGTATTTCTACAACAATGTTGCAACTCCAAAGGGTCTTAACGTTAATTGTTAACCTAGCTTTTGTAGAAACTTAAGAGGGGTCAACACTCTATGTGCAGTAGGAACTATCTCTGTCTCTCATTAGTGTTTAAGTAGGTGGAAATACTGAGATGGAATATAGATGTACATAGACCAAGTTGAATAATCTATGCTAAAGAAAAATTGTAATTGCAGGAAATAACTTGTTGAAAGGAAAATGACATGCAAATATAGGCTACTTGCGCACTTCTACATTATGTTCAATGAAATGCAATCACACTTGCACACCTCTATCCTATCTTGTCGGGAAAGGAAAACACACAACTGAAATAAAAGCCTTTAAACCATAAAGCCTAATTTACCAAAAAAAAAAACTAATCTAAGTATCTATAAGGTCTCTCTATCTCTAATTTTTATTATCAGGGTTCCACGATTGTTGTAATATATCAAAGAAGATGAATCATTAGTTTATAGCAAATATGAGTGATATTGGAAGGTTACTTAAGATAAAATACAAGAGTCCCTATTGTGCTACAAGAGATAGTCGAAAAAGTAGGTAACCAAGAAAAATGTCAGTTGGAGAAGCAAAGAAGGTAAGGAGAAGTTCGAAAATAATAAATTAAACATGTTCAAAGAATCAATACATATGGGTACAACTTTAAACTAGAAAAATAAATATGTGGGTTTCATGTAGCTAAAAAAAATGTTACAACCTAGGAAACAGTAAACAATGAACAATGGATATCAAATACGCAACAACAAAGAGAATGAACTAAGTATAAAGTAAAATTTTCATTTAATTAGCATAACTATTGCAACTATTATCACCAGGTGCTAAAAAAACTTTTAAGAAAAGACTATTCATAAAAAAATCCCTAGTTAACCATGCATGAATATTATAAACAAAATGACTTTCACATATAATATGCAAAAGTGAACAGATGGATAATAGAAATCATACAAGAGGGATTCGGAGCATCTTGGGGTGGGAACTAACCCAAGGAAGCTCTAAACCCTTAAAGGAATGCCAATCTAAGATGTAAAATCATATATCATTTCCATTAACTAAAACAATTTCTCAAATACATTACATCATTAAAAAAATTGTTGGAAAAACGAATCTATACTTTTATCTATGATTTACACACTTCTATACATTTCTCTACTGGGCGATTCAATCCTCTTATATATACAATGAGTAGGGGGAATCCTCCTTGATGGGAGAACTGCATTTCCCTTCAAAAATCCATAGAAAAATGGGACTTTCTTCTTAGGTCACCTCACAGCTATAGGAAGGGGCATTAAAAACTCCCTTATCTAGTTGAGTTGAAACTTTCTCGCCATATGGAACAAGGCCTACAAATTTCTCTAGCTAGATCTCTTGGAAATCTATGCAAAATATCTTCAAAATCCTACACAATAATCATTGGATCTCCTAAGAACTCATTAAGCTAGGAAAGTGTCTTTAAGTGCAAAAAGGTAGGTTTAATATAGCCTTTATGTGTCTATGAGTGGTTAGATGGCCCTTATGTTTACCTATTTGGGGGGGCCATCATACCCCCCTACTAGAACTTTTGCTCACCCTTTGAGAAAAATAGTCTTCTTCTCTCTTCTACTCTTTCTCTTTTATCTCTCTAATAAACTACTTGACATCCCAAGTTGAGCTACAAGTGGTTCTATCTGCATTTTCTTCTATGATTTTTCATTCCTTAGATACCTCTTTATAACTCTAATGTTCTTTGAGCCCTAACATCAAGGGTGGACTAAACCTAAACCCAATCCATTGGAATCCAACTCTTTGGATAATCCTTTTATACAAAAGAGTCTTGGATAGTGATTTCTCTAATAAGTCAGGTGAGTGGTATTCTCTAGTTTTCATGCTATGGGTAAATTATTTCTATCTTATTTGGAAATATTCTGAGCTCTCCTCCTCTAACAATATGAAAGTGTCTTCAAAGTGGAGGATGGCCTCCACTTGCCTCTTCTTCGAAATGTTCACTCCCTGGGGGCTTGATTTCACAAATTTGGACAAATTTTGACATGATTTTCAATCACAAGAAACATTATTCTTATGTTGCTAACAGATATAGAATTTCCTGTGGTAGTAGGGTACTCTATTTTTTTCAACTATAAAAACACACAACCTCAACTAAAATTGTAAAAAAAATACAAATTATCCTTATATCTCCACAATTAGACCAAGCAATATGTATGGAAACTGATAAACCCTCTTTTCCCTTTATTCATAATTTTGGCTTAGAAAATATAAAACTTTGACTGGAAATGTTTAGTAATTAACTAATAGGTTGATCCCAGATGTAAGACAAGCTGGTGGAAAAAATTTAAATGTAATTTTTTTCTGCGATTACCAACCTCTTTCAACCTACTTGAAGCTCTCTGTGAGTGATTTCAATGGCACTTTGTATTCCTGTAGAAAACCATCCATCTCTTGTAGTATTTTGTAGTCTATTTCATGTAGCTTTGTAACTTAAACCCTATAACTTGTAGCTTATTATTGTATCGATAACACTATTTTTATTGGCTCTTTAACATTTGTTTGCATCCACAACATCAAATGGAATCTAGGTGATGAATTTGAGCCAAATTTTAGTTAAGTTGAGATGAGTTTGGGGGGTGGAGAAGCAAGGATAGTGCATAGAACTAAGCTAGCCCACCTATCCTCATAAACTCATATTTTTCATATATCCACCTCAATTGATCATCATTAATGGTAATGACCAACTTTTTAAAGGATTGTCGATTTTTATCATTTGTTTTTCCACACATGAGAACAACTTTAGACAAAGTGAAGTTTGATTGCTAATCTAACCGAGATTTTTGCTAATTTGGCTACTTATTTAAACCGTTCCTTTTGAATAAACAATGTTTTCTCCTATTCTAAAATGAATTAACTAGGTCAATGCCAGAGATTTCCATACCTTATGCTTACCTTTCATTGTGTTGTGTGGTGAACAAGAAGTCTTGTAGTAGTCTATTGGCGATCTTGTAGCTTCCCAACCATATTTTACCATAGTTGGAGTGAGTGTCATACATATATTGTTGATATGGAGTTCCTAATATTTTTTTGAGGGCGTGGAATTCTTTAGGAGTACTTAAGTTGTTCCCGAACTTGATCCTATAGCATTTTTGCAGTCTACTACAAGACTACATAGTCTCTTGTAATAGTCACAAAGGTCCCCCATGATCACTAAAAAATACTTCTGAATTAGTAGGTATAATTGATATTTTATGGAGAAGTAGGTAATGTTGATGGATAGAGCCTTTATTGTGACTATGGTAGAAAAAATGAAGAAACTCAACTCTTTCGGTGTGAGAATTGTTGACAAGTAGGGGAGAAAGTAGGTGATGATGCATGATGATGAAAGAGCTAAGTGATACAATGTTCTTGGTGTCTTTCTCTAGCCCAAATGCCAAAGAAATTCTTATTCTGTAGTGTTTTCTCAAAATTGGGCTTTCCAGTAGCAATATAAGACTTTCCTATATAAATTCAAAGAAACAAAAGAAAAAAAAAAAACAAAAAACAAAAAACAAAAAACAAAAAACAAAACAAAAAACAAAACAAAAAACAAAAAAACAAAAAAAAATCAAACTGTATATAAGAAGGACATGGTGATTGAAGTCTAATTTCAGGGTTGATGAAAGAAAGTAGAAAATGGTATAGGGATGCCACCTGGGCCCTTTTGGAGTGCTTGGGTTGATGACTTGGACCAATCATGCAAGTTGAATTGTTCAACCTATTTTGTTGCTTTTCCATGGTACCTACACACAAATCAAGGTGGGACAAAAATGTATTTCTCTTTAATTTTGTTTGTTTTTTTTTTCTTTTTTTTTTCATCATTTATTTTTTCTTCTTCTTTTTTGTGCTTACCAACTACCTCTTGACTCAATTTTAACCAGTAGCTGCTATGGGTGCCCTGGAAGAGGTTTTCACTAGAGTTCTTATTTTTTTCATTTCTTCTTCTTCAAAGTTATAAATTTCCTCATAAAGGTTTTTAGTTAGTGATTCTACCTCAAGTTCCTCAAAGGAGGTTTTCACTTGAGGTTATTTTTATTTTATTTAATTGTTTTTTGTTGGTCAAGGAATAAATGAATTAGGAGACCTAATTCTCTCAATCATATTCAACTCCTTATTTAATTTTTAAACTAATCCCTTGATAGAGTATTTTTTAAACTTTTCAACTAATATCCATTCACCAAATGTGGAACTTTTTCCTCATCTTAGTAGTCCTACATATTACAACAAACTCAAACATGAAAGTGTCAATATCCTTTGTAATCTTTCTCCTTCTACAAGCTCCTCAAAGATTCTCACCCTATCACCAAAAAGGGCCTCAAAGGTCCCTGTGGATACGGTAGAAGGATCACAGTGAGCTAAAAATGGATGGCTACTAGTGCAAGTGGGGGTTTTTGGTAAGAATTCTCCTATTTAATCCCTAATTCTTCTAGGCATAAAAGAAAAGAATGCATTTTTTCTCTCTCTCTCTCTTTTTTTAAATAAGATGCCAATGAGATTTTTTTCTTTTTGTAATATATGAAATGAAATAAACAAAAAATCAACTAAAGTGAAAGTCAGTACATACTATGACACCTATATGGAAATTGTGCCAAAAATTGAGGACCTCAATATTACAATAACAATGCTTCAACTCCTAAGGTTCTTATATTTATTTTTCAACATGGGATTCATACAAAATTAAGAGGGGACAACACTATATGCACAATAGGCACTATCTCCTTCTCTCATTGATTCTTATGTGGGTGGAAATATTGAAATGAAAGATAGATGTATAAAGACCAAGTTTACTAATCTATGCTAAAAGAATATTATAATTGTGGGGAATACTTGATAAAAGGAAAATGTCATGCAAATCCAAGCTACTTACAATAAAGGATGGCACACTTGTACACTTGTACACTATGTTCAATGAAATGAAAGAACACTTACACAACTCTATGCTATCTTGCAAGGAAAGGAAAACACGTTGTTGAAATGAAAACATGTAAAATGTAAACCCTAATTTGTAGAAAAAGAAGATTTATAAAGCAAACCAATGAAATCATATATAAGGTATATCTACCTCGAAGTTCCATTATTAGGTTTCTAGGAGTGTATTAATATATCATGGAAAAAAAACTGTGAGTTTATTGCAAATATGAGTGAGATAGGAAGGTTGGTTAAGAAAAACTACAAGAGTCCTTGTTTTGCTACAATAGATAGCCCAACAGGAAAGTAAACAAGAAAAATCCAAGTTGGAGAAGCAAAGAAGGTATGGAGAGGTTGGAAAATGATAAAAAGAATGTTCAAAGCATTAAGACATCTTGTTGCAAGTTTAAACTAGAAAAACTCAAATATGTGGGTTTCATGTAGCTGCAAAACATGTTATAGTGTAGGAAATAGTAAACAAAGAACAATGAATCACAAGTAAATATAAGTAAAGGGAATGAATTAAGTGTAAAGTGAAAACGTTGTTTAGCTAGTGTAACTACTACAACTATTTTCATCAAGTGCTCAAATAACCTACAAGAAAAGACTATTCATGAAAAATCGCTTGTTAACCACGCATGAATGCTATAAACCAAAATGAATTTCAAAAATACTTTGCAAAAATGGATAAATGCATAAAAAAAATAATACAAGAGGGATTTGGATCACCACGGGGGCTTCACTGGGGGAGAAATACCAAACCACATGCATTCGTATTGGGGGATATATATTGAGGAAAAATGACATAATATATTGAACATATAATAAGGGTAAAGCGTTTTTATATTGGAAGGTATAAAAAATGGAGCTCAAAGTTAATGAAAAAATATAAAGGAGTATAAAAGATGTTAATGAAAAATGGATACCTATAATATCTAGTGAAAGTAGGGGTTTTCTAAATTGGGAAGGTATATTGGGTTCATATTGGTAGGGGGTTAAATAATGTGATTTTTAGAGGTATTGTTGAATATGTAGTCAAATTAAGGGTAATTTTTAGTATTTCATGAAAGCACGTGGTATGCCAAAGGTTTATTGAGTAAATCCCCTATGTGAATCACCTTGGGGTGGCCATAACCTAAGGAAGCTCCAAACCCTTAGAGGAATGTCGAACTAGGAGCTAAAATCATATATCACTTTCATTAATTAAATAAATTGCTTGTACATTGCGTAGCTACAAAACTAGTTCAAAAAACTAATCTATACTTTTATCTCTGCTTCATACACTTCTCTACACTATTCTACTACGATATTCAAGCTTCTGGTATATACAATGAGTAGGGGGTAGCCTCCTTGAGGGGAGAACTACATTTCCCTCCAAAAATCACTAGAAAAAGGGATCTTTCTTCTTAGTTCACCTTCTAGTAGTACAAAGGGGCATTAAAATACCTCAACCATCCAAGTTGAGACTCCCCTATCATATGGAACAAGTTCCACAAATATCTCTACCTATATCTCCTTAAAATTCGTGCAAAAACTCTTCAAATTCTCGGACAATAATCATGTTAGGCACATAAAGTATGAAAAACTTCAATGACTCTCCTAAGAACTCATGAAGCTAGCAAAGTGTGTCACTAAGTCTAAAAATGTAGGTTTAATATAGTCTTTATGTTCCTAAGAGTTGTTAGATGGGCCTTATGTTTTACCTATTTCAGAGGTCCAACACAACTCATCGAATAATTGCATTAAAGTTGTTTTTATTGCAATAAATTATCAAAATCCATAATACGAGAAGGCATAATAGAGGTGTGTATTATTTTGAATGTTGGAATAAATTAAAAGAATATATTAAATATAGATATAAGTACTTTGATGTTGTTGATTTTTTTTGTGGAAGTCCTTTTCCAATGATCAAACTGACATAATCTCAAGCTCAAGAAATGGAGATACATTTTTCAAGATTCCATTTATTTGGCCATAAATGATACTAAGAGGATATAAGTAAAGAAAAAATTATTGAACAATAATAATCTTAAGGTATTCTTATATCTTCACAATTAAAGGAAAGAGAAATGTATATTAGGTATAGAATATCACATGCATGGTTGCAGTATTAGCGACTAGAGATTCACACGGTTACCCATTATGGGTTTCAAAGGTTATAAAGCTCATTAGAGAAAATTCAGATGTTACAATAGTAGAAGTACATTCATATGTCATAAATACATACCCATTCAATAGTGTGCACAAGCCATACATGGTAGTTGACAAACAAATAAGTAGAAAGAGAAAAAGAAATAATCGAAATATAAATCATCGACACATTAACCTCTTATAATTAGAGGATGTTAAGATAATTGTTTAGACTTCAATTTGACAAAGAGAGGAGCTCTTCACTCTAGGACCACAAAAATTGTCAAAAGGTTTCTACTACAACAAATAGCGGCAATATAGGAGTTTGTTGAACCTAATCATAGATCTAAAATGATTTTTTCATCTGCAATGTTGAGCATACATGTAAACTAAGATGGTGCATCGGTTTATGATAGAGAAGAATATGGGTCATATGTTTCTCATCTATTCATTCATCTAAAGATTATGTAAATTCTGATGATGTGTCAAAATCTACGAGTTAGTTTGAATGATTGCATAAAATATTTTATGAATTTTGATCAACATGATGTTTGCATCGTAACTTGAAAGGAGTTTTTTAGCTTGCACATGGTCTTACATCAAGTTATGAGTCATTTTTATTTTTGTTGGATTATATGTTTTAATTATGAAGAATGTAACAAATTTCTTAGACATGTGTTTTGAATATTGATAATCCAACCCTAACTTTGAGAAAAAAATAATAATTCTTTTAACGTAATTAATATTGAGCTTTTGGTTATAAGTAAAAAAATAAAAAATAAATCAAATTAATATTGTATTTTTAAATTATGTGGTGATATTTTCACACCATTATATACTAAATTGTGCTTGAGATGATAGACAAACCTGAAAAGGAGTGAATATTTTAGGGATGATTTAATGATATTGTTTACATTGGTGATGATTTTCCAGACCACAGTTTAAATATCTATATTGCAATTTTAATGCTCGAATGAAAAGGGATTGTTATTGATTATATTGCAATTATACAAATTGTCATATTTTGTTTCTAAAATGTTTCAATTTTAAGTTAAAAAAAATAGGTGCTATGACTAGCATTACTTCTCAACTTGATATTGACACCCTCACTAATTGACTTATGAGAATGGGAAATTGGAAAATATTATATTTTTAATTTAAGCTCAGGGATAAAATTATGTGCAAGGGAATTTAAACAAGCAACACTTCCCCATTCCCCTTCCATGCATGGCATCATGGTTAATGTAGGTGCTACACCCATTTCATTAGTTGTTGGCAATGTTCATTAAAAATAAATAAAGAAATATTGTCTCTAATCACTCCCATTTATACACCGTAGTTCTACAATTATTAACATCATTAATTACATCATACATAAGGGATCAAAATGAGATTGTTACAATGATTAATACTAAAAACCTAGATGTCATGAGACCATGGGATGATTGATATCCTCAGTATCATATGGTACTGGGACAGGAGACTGATCACTTGCACTCGTGAACCCTTTCTTCCTTGCTTTGAGTGCCATAATGAATTGCCAAGGCAACAATAAACCCTAACATGTATCAACACTTAGCTTAAGAGGCAACGCCGACCAAATCAAAGAGACTTTGTGGTCATCATCATCCCCAAAGAATGCTTATCCTCGAGCAATTCCTAGTTACCATTAACAACTATCCTTCCATCACATACAATGTTAACCATGGTGCAAAATCTCTCATGTTTTAGTTGATTGCTTATGTGGCCACCATCAATTACCATAATAATCCTCTTTGTTATGCATGATATACATCATTAAACATTAGCTTACAGTTGGCTTGGGTGTGTGTCATTAAGCTCTACCAAAGATGGTCAAACCATAAAAAAGGGTGCACTCACTAACCATAATAAACCATAAAAGAAGAAATGCACTCACGAACTATAATAACCAGCAAAAAAAAATATAATAAGAAATTATGAATTAAATAATTAATAATTTTTTCCAATCAATAAAAAAAGGTAATTTTAATATAAAGGATAATTTTAATATAGTTATGGAAGGTGTAAATCTTAACATATACTACAACTTGTGTTCACATTTGTAAATGTACATATACATAATCAACTTAATTGAAAGATATTAATAAATTTTAGAACATTTAAAAATACATACCATTTTTGTCATTGGTACAGAAAGAAAGTAATCATTTTGTAAATATGTTATTCTCACACTCATCATAGAGAAAACGAAAGTTACCTATACTATTTGAACTTCATCTCAGAGTTGTTCATATTAGCATACTGAACAGAAATTGCATAAGACATCAACTCGAAGGCGTAACATTTTTCTTTACCACCCTTGTGGAAGAGTTTTGCCATGAGACTGGTACAAGTGAGTTGACCCGACCATCAATCTAATTGGGCATTTCCAATAAGTGGTTGAATTTTAGCGACTTTCATCACCACCTCCCAAAGGTTATTGGAATTACCGGTAGACAAATAGTAGTGGGAGTGAGTTGGCATGCACTATCTAACCAAATTGAAAGACGTCAGAGAAGCGCTTGAGTCAAGACGTCCACCTCTCTCGCCTACTACGCCCATATTTCCTTTCTTCTTTGATGTCCCTCTTTTCCATGACAAATTTGAGATGGATCTTTCACGATGTTGAACAAGTTTTTTCCTCTCTTTTCATGATGTTATTGCACTGCGAATTTCGGCGTCCTTCATGGTGGATCAAAACCAAAAGTCAAAAAGTAAGACCTCCAGTCAATATGTCCACGTCTCTACCATGCTCAATACGCTCATATTTCACTTTCGTGTTGACTCTCGCTTATGCATTGTAATTGCGTTGTGGGTTTTTGGTGATATTTGCAATGGAAATTTCGTATGCCATCTTTCCTCGTTTATTTATGACTTTGCTTTTCCCATGGAAGACCGGCAACGAATTTTGAGAGTCTTTCACGGCTACTAGCCATTTGTCAATACGTCCCTCACTTTCCCACTCAATACGGCGATATTTCACTTTCATCGTGACTTTCTTGAGAATCAGTACATCCATCTCTGTCCCTCTCAACACGGCCACGTTTCACTTTCAGTTGTCGCTCTCTGAATACGGCGGCGATCATCCACAAAGAAGTTGGTGCAAGCTTCTAAATGAGCATGGCATGCACCATCTAACCAAATTGAAAGACGTAAGAGAAGCGCTTGAGTCAAGACGTCCACCTCTCTCGCCTACTATGCCCATATTTCCTTTCTTATTTGATGTCCCTCTTTTCCATGACAAATTTGAGATGAATCTTTCATGATGTTGCACAAGATTTTTCCTCTCTTTTTCATGATGTTATTGTACTGCGAATTTCAGCGTCTTTCACGATGGATCAAAACCAAACGTCAAAAAGTAAGACCTCCAGTCAATACGTCCACGTCTCTTCCGTGCTCAATACGCTCATATTTCACTTTCGTTTTGACTCTCGCTTATGCCTTGTAATTGCATTGTGGGTTTTTGGTGATATTTGCAATGGAAATTTCGTATGCCATCTTTCCTCGCTTATTTATGACTTTGCTTTTCCCATGGAAGACCGGCAACGAATTTTGAGAGTCTTTAAAGTTTAAAGATGGATCAAAACTACTATGAAAGAACGCTCCCAGCCAATTTGTCAATACGTTCCTCACTTTCCCGCTCAATACGCCGATATTTCACTTTCATCGGGACTTTCTTGAGAATCAGTACGTTCGTCTCTCTCCCTCTCAACACGGCCACGTTTCACTTTCAGTTGTCACTCTTTGAATACGGCGACGTTTCACTTTCAGTTGTCGCTCTCTGAATATGGCGGCGATCATCCCACAGAGAAGTGGGTGCAAGCTTTTAAATGAGCATGGCATGTCTATCACCCATAACTTTAACAAGTGACTCCTCTCACATGAAAGTGGCATCAAGAATGAGTAGACCTTAAAAATTTAACTTTATACAAAATATTTTAAAATATTTATTCTAAAATATTCAGTTTTCTATAATAGGTTGAGGTTTTTCTTGGCGTGGAGTTACATTTTCAATTTCAAGAACTTTATACATATAAAAAAAACCGTTTGAATATGTAGTTTCTTCTATCTTAGTTTTCATGGATAAGATCAACGACTAAGAAGGGCCTTCTTGTCAAAATATTGATTAGGAAGTAGTCAAGGTTTAAAGAGTATAGGAATTAAATGTAAGTAACATGAATGAGCTCATGCTGGAGAACTTCACACGATCATGTTTGAGTGGAGGGAAACTAGTTTCTAAAATAATATCTAATGCATCACATAAATTTTGTTGAATGGATTTACTAATAAGCATATATGAACCCATTAACAACCTAGAAGAAGAGGCATTCACTATAGTACATAATGATGGGAAATGTGGACACTATTCTTCCTAGTTTCATGTTGGCTTCTTTATTCCGTCGACCTAAAATGGCTTCAAGTTGTTTTGAGAAGTTTGCTCAAAGTGTTTTTTTTAACTTTCAAGATTACGTGTAATGTTTCTCTTAAACCAAGAGGGCAACGAGGACATTGACCACTTAAACCACGTGGAAATGGTTAGATAATAAATAGCATGGCATAAATGGTGGATAATAATAAATAGCATGACATAAATGGTGGATAATAATATTAGTAGAATATAATATTAAAATAAAGAAGGAAATATACTTAAAGGGCTTTTTACCTATTTATTTTCTATTTTAACAAGTCTATAGAAGCAAGGTACTATAGCTAGTGTTTTTCATCATTTATTTTAATTATTGAATTTTGAAAAGTTTGAACTAACTCCCACATTTGATGTAACACCCCTAAGTGTAATATTTGCCATTAATTTTGATTACTTATTGTAAATATTAAGTTATGGACTATTTTTTTATTTTTTTCTTAAAATGAAAAGGTATAACTAATTATACTTATGATGTTAAAAGAACCGTAAAAAAGAATTCCAAGAATCTCCAAAACAGTTAAAGAAAACACTTGAGGGAAACAATTTTATATGATCCCTCTTCCTTTTAGTGGGGGAGGAGGACTATGTTTTCTGTGTGAAAAAATGTTAGGAAAGATCAACAACGATCTCACAGTCTTGTTCTTGAGTTGGTTGTGAAACCAGTTGAACTCCTTTGGTGAAATAGTTGAGATTTGAACTGGACAAAGAAGTCTTGAGGTTCATTAAGTATCTTCAACTACACAATACCATTATTTTGGAGCAAGGAGCCCAAGGGAGAGCCAAGACGTAATTTCCTTGACTCGTGGTTGAGACGATGATTTTCCAATGAGTTAAATCATACAAAGATAAGTGATTTAGGAAGATTTTGATTAAAGTTTTTATATTCTAGTTTACAAAATAATTTTTCTTACTTAAGTCAATAGAAGGTCTGAACAAAGATAGACGTTGATTTCTATTTGGTTCCTATAAAGACAGATTGGTACATTATTAGAGTATTAAGGAAGCTTGATGAAAGGAAAGCTAGCATGTCTAATTACATTTACATACAATTGATTTTCTATAAGTCTTAGTGCAGTAACAATAAAGGATTTTTTATGAGTACTGTAGAGAAGTAATAACCATGCATTCCATTCTCCTAAATAGCTTGTATAAGGTCATAATGGAACAGTGGAATAAATACAACATACTTCTACTAGAAAATTTAGAACTAAAAGAATTTACATCGCAGGAAACCCCAAAATGAGAACCCTTGTGGGTCAACTAGCTTACAAATAATTGAACAGTAACATTGTCATAATAACTAGCAACTAGTGGTTCCATAGAATGAAAGATAAACATAGCACAAATGAAAGTACTACTGATACATTAGCACGAAACTACTCTCAGATTTATTCTTGTAGCTTAGTCCCAGTGGAAAACCGAGAATGGTTATGAGCCAAAAAGCAACAATATATGGCAACCAAGATGGATAATTTATTAATTTTACAAGCGCAGTAATAAGAAATTAAAATGAATCTGAGTTATTATTATTCTTTCCAGTGCAGCCACAAGATATAAAATAACTTAACAGTCGACACCTTTCCATATTGTTAAAGGAAAACAAAAATATATGATGCATAGTTATCACTCCAATATATATATATATATATATACTATATATATATATTATAATATATATAAACAAATTGTTAAAAACCCAAGCATCAAGTTGCAAAGACCTTCCATTACCATCAAATGAAGGAGAAACCCTCCTATAATTTCAACTAGAGATTCGACATAATACATAAAATAGGATCTACTGTGAGGAAAACCCGAAAGGGAAAACTCAGAAAGATTGTAATCAAAATGGGACAAAGCCTAGAGTCATAACAAAACAAACTCAAATGAAACCTAACGCTTGGAGGGTGGTGAAGGTTAGCTATTCGGCAGACTACAAAACCCAAGTCATTAATTGTCTCAAGTTCACACCAGAGAAGTTATTAAGCACTTGAAACTCAAAGCAATGTGGAGAATGGCCACGGCATCCATCAGCAGCTGTTACACTGAAATTTGTCACCATGACTATCTGCAGTTAATATGGCTCCATCAATAGTCATATTATCCTCCTTGTCAAGCCTCATACCTCTGCTCTTCATGTCAAACCTCAAAAAGAGAGA
>APFE031709701.1:12630-35290 GCA_000404065.3 Pinus taeda | reverse complement strand
TAATAAATTGCCTGAAGTGGCTGCGTTGGCTCAGTCCGTGGACTGTTTCCCTCTTTGAGGGTTTTAACCACGTCAAAATACTGGTGTATTGATCTGTGATCTGTTTGTGAGTGGTGTCCTTTGGTGTTCTGTCTGAGGAACTTACCCTGTAAATTCCTACACATATAACCCATCATTTCATGCCACAAAGAACAGTAAGTAATAACATATCTATATGGTGGTAAAACATTTAATAAAAACAAAATATACAATACAAATTGTGGAGCTTATCATGAGGTAAGCCAGCTAGATGCTACGGCTCATTCCGTAAGAGAACGCCCTCATGCATCTCAGGAAGTGCCGAACAACCATCCTGTCTCCACCAGGAGTGGCCTAAATAGTGTGCAATTAGGAAATGTCTAGCAGGTGAAATTAACCCAATGTTGCCTCAATATTCAAACTAAGCATAAATAAACAAACAATGAGACATACATAGTATCTATTTGATAATTCATGCACCATCGCCTGCGTACCAAACCCGGAAGGGCGAAATGTAGTAATAATTTACACAACATACAATAGAGAACAATCCAATTCATTTGGGAATAGCTTATGAAATGGCCATGAAGGGCTATAAACTTTAGCGTGATAAATGAAAATATACAACTATTCACTGTAACAAAAATTGTGGCCACAAGAGTCGACTATCAGGGTAAAACCCTGTATTGTGCCCATAAACTAATTCAAATATAGAACAGAGTCAAAAGTAGCCTGAAGGCATACCCATATTATAACTATTGAAAAAAAAGGAACATGTCTCGGAATGACATAGCTGGACCGAGTGTAGGTTACCCTGAAACCTGGAGAGTACAGGGTATGTTGGAGTGGCGTGAGATAACCTTCATCTCTCTGTGACATACAAAGGGAAGGGAGTGTAAGGTCATGGCCACATGGCCTATTTCAACGAACTCCAAAGAGAGACCTCTTCTCACCAATCAGAAAAGAACAATGACAATTAAGCTCAAAAAGAATACTAACCTTAACCTGAGTAATGTCAAGGGGAGCATACATGTTGGGTGAATTTGGGGCCGATAGCACTCAACAGTCCGAATAGCACAGACCAGGCCCAATGAATAGATGCTGGAGGCCGACAACGTTAACCTCGACCATGGAACAAAACAACCAAGGAAGCCGTTAGCTGGATTTTGAACGATAAACCAAAAACAAAAACTGATGTGAAGAAAATGCAGTGTATTGAACCGATAATACAAAGATTAAGGTATGGCGCAACATTTACCAGGGAACCAAGCTGATTAGCCATGGCATATTTTCAGATTTTGCCGATAGAACGAAGGTCGGTGGCAACCACGTCGAGCAAAAAAGTCTGGGCAAGGTTCGAAGCAGGCTAGCCAGAGCGAAGGCAAAACCATGAGCAAATGATCTTTTGGTCAGCTCGCATCCCCGATTAAACCCTGGAGAAGCCCTTCAGCACAGCATAGCCATCGGATGGGTAGCAGGGCATCCAAGCCGTCGATGGGGTGGAGAAATTGAGGGCGTGAACTTTCGGGATCGCCCAAGTCTTATCCTTTCATGTGACAGAGCCAGTAGAATTGATTGCCATTGCCAGGTGTTAGGAGCAGGTCGAGCCAACAGTGAAGCCGGACATATCCACAACCACCGGAAAGGACTTTCTGATAACAATATAGAAAAAGACGTCGCTCACATTCTTCAGGTTGAATTATGGGGACTGGAATAATTAACACCAAAACACATGTAAACTTATTCATATACGCAAGCTTGACTGCATAGATTAACCTTAAGTTAAAGTAAATTTTTTTTTTTTTACAATAGTGTTGGC
The DNA here is from genome assembly GCA_000404065.3 of Pinus taeda. Lineage (NCBI taxonomy): Eukaryota > Viridiplantae > Streptophyta > Pinopsida > Pinales > Pinaceae > Pinus > Pinus taeda. The sequence goes on along the minus strand of APFE031709701.1, from coordinate 33,453 downwards.
GAGTGTATTACAAGCCCCAAGGAGCTCTTGACAGATGGGGTTTATTGTTTGAAATGTACGAGGAATGAGACAAAATATCAACAATATAATATGTAACAAATTCATAGAAAAAATGTAAATGAAATATCGACAATAGAATATGTCATAAGTGAATCGAAAATAATGTAGAGGAAATAATAATATGAAAAAAACTTTAATTATTTTTTATTAAAAGGTAAAAATGTCATAAGACTATATCATGAGAAAATTCACGGATTTTACAAAGGTGAAGGCTTGTATTTATATTATTTATAGATATTTTTCGCTTATGAGTCACATAATTGCATTGTTTGCTTTATTATTAAATACCATGGTGAATGCAATGAGTGAATACTATGGGGCATTACCATGGCTTGTCAAAACCATGGGATTGTAACCCATGAATGATAAAAACCCAGTTTTTTCACTTAGGAGTCACATAATTGCATCATTTGTTTTATTATTAAATACCATGGGTAAATACCATGGTGAATGCAATGAGTGAATACTATGGGGAATTACCATGGATTTTCAAAACCATGGGATTGTAACCCATGAATGATAAAAAATTGAGATTAATCATATTGATTCGATGGAAAAGGTGGATAGCCACCAATTTCCACTCAAATTATATTACAAGGGTTAAACATTACGAGGTGAATCTCATAGTTGTAAAATCTAGTAAAAAATAAATATTAACCATATTGATTCGATGGAAAAGGTGGATAGCCACCAATTTCCACTCAAATTATATTACAAGGGTTAAACATTACGAGGTGAATCTCATAGTTGTAAAATCTAGTAAAAAATAAATATTAACCATGTTGATTCGATGGAAAAGGTGGATAGCCACTGATTTCCACTCAAATTATATTACAAGGGTTAAACATTAGGAGGTGAATCTCATAGTTGTAAAATCTAGTAAATAATAAATATTAACCATGTTGATTCGATGGAAAAGGTGGTTAGCAACCAATTTCAATGTCTCATAGTTGTAAAATCTAGTAAATAATAAATATTAACCATGTTGATTGGATGGAAAATGTGGATAGCCACCAATTTCCACTCAAATTATATCACAGGGGTTAAACATTAGGAGGTGAATCTCATAGCTGTAAAATCTAGTAAAAACTAAATATTACCCATGTTGATTTGATGGAAAAGGTGGATAGCCACCAATTTCCACTCAAATTATATTACAAGGGTTAAACATTAGGAGGTGAATCTCATAGTTGTAAAATCTAGTAAATAATAAATATTAACCATGTTGATTCGATGGAAAAGGTGGTTAGCAACCAATTTCAATGTCTCATAGTTGTAAAATCTAGTAAATAATAAATATTAACCATGTTGATTGGATGGAAAATGTGGATAGCCACCAATTTCCACTCAAATTATATTACAAGGGTTAAACATTAGAAGGTGAACCTTATAGTTGTAAAATCAGTAAAAAGTAAATATTAACCATGTTGATTGGATGGAAAAGGTGGATAGCTACCAATTTCCACTCAAATTATATTACAAGGGTTAAACATTAGGAGGTGAATCTCATAGTTGTAAAATGTAGTAAATAATAAATATTAACCATGTTGATTCAATGGAAAAGGTGGTTAGCCACCAATTTCAATGTTACTCCCTCAAAATTTGTTGTTTTGGTTCCCCATGGTTTTGTTCACGTTGATTGCATTTAATTAATCCTTTAAAAGGCTTGGGAAGACTTCAATGTAATATGCGAATGTGAGTGGTGAAGGCTTATTTCGTTGGGTTTTAGCCAAGGGACTATATAATATTCTATTACCTAGTTTTTTTCCTCCATATTGGGGTTTCTCCTTGATAAACATTATGTTTATGTGTGTTTTTTTTGTTGTTGGAAATTTTATATTTCTCATTTAATTTCTTTCAATAATTTTTAACATGGTATCTAAATCATAAGGTGAGGTCAAAGCTAAGACAGAGGCTTGATGGGTTTTTATCAACAAGTGTGTGAATGATAAGAGCCATGGATATGTTGGGGTGAGGTCAAAGTTGAGATAGAGGCTTGATGGGTTTTTATCAACAAGTGTGTGAATGATAAGATCCATGGATATGTGCAAGGAGGCATACAATAAAACCAATGCCAAGCCTCATACTAAGACTATGTTGATGTCAAGGATGCACACAAAATGTTTGAAAAAATGCTTTGCTGAGATGATTTATTATGGTTTGCTTGGTTTAGATTGTAGTTTTCTAGTGGTAAACTGGGTGACCTATGGAAAAGAGAGATTTTGGTTGTTGGTACTATCAATATACAATATATATATACTATATATATATATAGATGATGTTATAGTATGATGGAATGAACTAGGTGATAGAGGGACAATGCTTGGAGGTGAGCAGTGTTGGTTCACTTGGCTAGGTTGCCTAGATTTGGTCAAGGTAAACTTGAGTTAAGTTTTAAGGGGCGATTGTTAGGTAAACTTGACTCAATGAAAGAGTCAAGTTCCTTGGTCAACAATGGTGGTGTTATCCACATGGTTTAATTTTCCCATAGTTTCGTGCCCATGGATTACATGTAATGAAGCCTTTAAAATACTTGGGACAACTTCGTTGTAATGTGCTAGGGATGTTAGTGGTGAAGTCTCACTTGGTTGGCTTGGTCAGGTTTTGGTCAAGGGACTAATAGAATAATTTTTTAGTTGGTTTTCCTCCGGATTGAGGCTTTTCCAAGATAATCATTGTGTTTATGTGTGTTTATGTTGTTGTTGGTAAGTTTATCTTTCTCTATTATTTTTTAATAGTAATTTTTAATACTAATCCCCCCGCCTTAAGAAGCAATGGTTCCCATTGTCTGAATTTAGCTCCTAGTGATCCACTTTCCTTGATGAAGAAGTTGTCCTACTTTGACAACTTGGTAGAGTTATATTTTTTGTTGGAAGATATACTTTCTCTTGGTGTCCATGATCTAATCCATTGTAGCATGAAATTTGTGCAGAAATTGATGCTCGTCATGTTGTTTTTTATACTTAGCATTAGATTTTTGTAAGACATCATGAACTTTTTGTTGTAAGTGTTGGATCCATTCATCAATTTTGGATACTTGATCTAATTTGGCCTAAGCATGGGAGGAATCTCTCGATGAAGATGTAGTCAAAAGAGTGATATCCATAGGGGATGCTAGCTAAAGCCATGAATTAAAAAGAATTGTGGCCAATATAGTTATGGAGAGATTTGTTATAGCCATGTTGAGCAAATGGGAAGTTATCATCCCATGTATGAGGATATTTCACCTGGAAGTGTAGAGGCACCCTTGTAAGTGAGGTGAATATGTCTCTAGACCCTTTTATAGGCTTGTCCACCTACTTATGTTTTATGGTGAGAGCTTGTGTTGAAGTTGTGGTGGTCACGATGACATTTCATTCTCCTTCTAGCTGAGCCATGACGAGGGAAAACGTTTACTTATGAAACACTACTTTTTGGCATTATTTTGCCAAGATTAATGAATTTCATGTAGCTGGAACTACCTCTAGTATCCTGTAGAGTTGATCCCTCGATGTAACAATCAAACACGGGGTCGAGATTCACAAATAAAAAAAAAAATCCACATATAAGGTTGTCTTAGAATAACATGACAATCTTCAAGTTGGGAAACATCATACAATACCTCATCTTTGAAGTGATTGATGTCATTGGATAAGTGGCATTATTGGCTGACATGGGTGTCTTGTCCTTGGATCAACCAACCAATAATGTATGGTTAAGGGTGTGGCATTATCGATATCTTCAATATATTTATGACCTCAGTGGAGACTGGGTTCTTCTGGCTTAAGTTGCCAATAATGAAATGTAGTGGGGTCCCCTTCATCCATATCTGTGAATGAAAGATATGCTTTCTTTCCTCAGGCTCCTCTAACTCTTCTAGTTGGATCTTTGTAGTCCCAATGGTAGCATTAGGTTCTACATTAATTATTTTCTTTCATTTATCATATTCTAAATTAAAATAATATCTAGAATTTGTTTCCTTTTCTTTAAGCTCCTCCAACAATGATTGTTTTGATCAACATTTATTAATGTTGTACTAGGGGATTTTTTGGAAATCGCACCACTTTCTAGTGTCTTGTTTTTTCTATGACTTGGATTGGTTGTCTCAATATTCACTTTCATTTATTTTTCCCTTTTTTTGTGATTTAGGGCCACCATTTCCAACCTTTTATTGTGGAGGATTTGCAAACCTAAACTCTCACTCAGTCCTTTGCTTCAAGTTTTTCTCAATTTTGACAACATATCTATAAGTGAATCTTATTGAGGATATTTCAAAGAAATCCATATTTTTTTGGATGTACCTATGTGGACCATTATGATACTTTAGAACAGGTGCCACTTAGAGTCCCTAATACCCAACATTGAGCACAATGCATTGAAAATATTGGTGTGATCTGACATTGTCTTGTCTCTCTCTTGACATATTGTGGTCCATCTTTATGCACATATAACCATAATACCAAATAGGGTAGAATTCCTCATTGAGGACATCCACAAAATATACCCAAGTTGGTTCATTCCTTAATGACATAGATTCATCCACTATTTATCTCTCTAAGTAACTTTCCCACCAACCTTTGATATGAGAAAGGGATTTAAGGAGTGAAAAACCAATCTTTTCACTATCAATTTTTTTTATAGAACAATAACCCTTGAGAATGATCAAACATTTCTAGGGTATATTCATATACTTATCTTGGAAAATAAGGGGATATCAAAGTTAATTGGCACCCTTCACACCTTCGAAATCACTTCTTGTTTAATGTTCCTTAAATGTTGCTTGTAGTCGTTGAAGGATATAAGTGAAATTTTCCATCATCCCATTCCTCTATCATGCAAGTGTTTCCTCGAGAAACAACTTGATAGGATATCTTGCTTTGTCACTCCTCTTTTCTTCCATAATGCGAGGTTTCTTAGGTTGGAAAGGGTGGTTGTCCTCAAGTAAAAGTCGCTTGAGATTTAACTTTGTATACCCTACCTCGTCAGGGATATGTGTTAGTAAATGACAAAGAGTAGATTGTTCTAATACCATATGACAATAGAATATATCATAAGTGCATAAAAAAATTAGATGAAATATAGAAAATAGAATATGTCACAAGTGCACTATAAATAATGTAGAGGAAATAATGATATGAAAAGAGCTTAATTCATTTTAATTAAATGGTAAAAATGTCATGAGACTATATCATGAAAATTCCATGGCTTTTGCAAAGGTGAAGGTTTGTATTTATATTATTTGTAGATCCTTTTCACTTAGAAGTCATGTACTTACATGATTTGTTTTATTATTAAATACCATGGATGAATACCATTGGTGGATACCATGGGTAAATACCATGGTGAAAGGCCATGGATGAATATAATGGGAAATCACCATGGTGAGTATCATGGCTTGTGAAAACTATGGGCTTGTAATCCATGAATGGAAAAAATACAAGATTGACCATATTGCTTCAAAGGAAAATGTGTATAGCCACCAATTTTCACTCAAATCATATTGCAAGGGTTAAACACTAGGCGAGGAATCTCATAGTTGTGAAATATAGTAACAAATTAAATTTAACTATGTTGATTTAATTGAAAAAGTGGATAGCCACCGGTTTCCATCTATAATAGTTATAATTTTTTTCTAAGAAATCTAGGACTTACATCAACATATTCCTTAGATTTCTTCCTGAATGTGATTACTCACTAAACAAGTATCCACACACTGCAATCAAAGTGTTGTCTCCTTGCAATATAGGGTATCACATATCATTGAGGGTACTCCTTTCTCATCTCATATTGGGGTGGGTACCTCTCATAAACATTTTCCTCAGTGACACAGAGTGTATATCACCAAGAACCGATATTTCCTCATGATACTAGATAAATTCCTACCGTTATGGTTTCCTATAAAGGTTTCTCCCTTCAATTACCTTAGTCAAAGGTGCACTTCAACTTATGAATGTGGATTTTAATTTGTGAATGGTTGACTAGGAACTTTATTGACAAACAAGTCACTCCCACACCAATATGTATATATAAACAATATCTGCGATGAAGGGTCATGGTTGTAAAAAAAATTGTCTTTACTTTCTACATGGGTGATTCACATATGTCACATACCATGACTTCCCCCATAGCTTATGCCTCATAATCATTGACCCATTCTCATAGGATTCCACCCTAGCTTGACCCCATTTACCATGTGACAACGACCTTTCCTAGTGAAATAGACTCGAGGAGGTCACACATTAAGACAGTTTTTGTAGTGATACAATCCTACGTATTGCTTTGCAAGTCAACTCTTAGTAATGCATAGCCATGTATCATACAAAAAATGGTTTTCCATAGAAATATTTAATTTTTTATCATGTGAGATAAGGACTTATCTAGTGAAAAGTATACAATCCTTCCTTTCACAACAAAACCCTTAATTTATAATTAGAGGAGGCAATCTTGATTTGTATGAGGATTCAAGACATTTCCTTTTGTCTTTGTTTCAAAGGATTATAAACCTTCCTTATAAAAATTCATTCATCAAACAATCATATCCCTCTCTCACATATTCATACATACATACTACATTCATCAAGACACATACATAATCTACCATATGATTTTCAACCAATATGTGGTTAGGAGTATTGTTCACATACAGGATCTACTAATTTAACCAAATGGGAAGTCAAGATAAAATAAATTCAAATTTAGACATACCTAATTGTTAGGATGCATTAGTGAACACATCTTGTTACCAACTCATATGTTGTGAGAAGAATGTAACTCATTTAGTCTTCCTATAACTTGTTATCAATTTTATTTATTCAATCATAATTAAAAAATCCTTGCGAAGGGATCATACACAATATGTAATGATAAAATAGACAATATACCAAAATATTTTAGGCTAGAGAACATCAAATAATTGAAAGAAAACAAATATACTTATTTGAAAGGTTATCCTTGCAAATGAGGAATGATGTGCACATTTCCACCTAACCATGGGTTAAGGTAGACATGTTTGGCCCATAACTAACCACTCTCTAGCACAACCATGATACCACCAAGGGAATTAACTGAAGTTCTCAAGGGGATTACTCAACTATGAAAGCCACTCACCTTCACAGACATCATTGGAAATCACTCACTACCCACTGGACCAAGGCTTCCACAAATTGTTTAGACTCTTTCCTTGTTGTTTGTTACTGCACAAGGGCGTCCCTTCTCTACCATCACAATCCCTTAGAAACCTCTCCTCTTTGTGCTCACACAACAACCTAACCAACATCAAATTCATGTACCTATTTCCCATTTTGGGTTTGGGTTTACCTACCTAAATTAGTAGAAAAAATCAAGGTTTAACTAGTCTAGATGTTCTAGAATGGGCCCCAAATCAATTCAATTTCATTAGTGCGTGAAATTCAAATGCCTTAAGGATATTTACTTACCATAAAATAGTAATGAAAACCCACTCATGAATCTGCTTGATTATCACTTGTGGATGTGAATGAAATATTCTCAATTGGTACCTCAACAAACTCCAACTAATACTAGTGCCTTAATGGGGTCAAGAAGAGGTGGAGGAGTTAATTCTCAAGGTTGTCCCAATGTTTTTATGTAAGAATGTGTAGAAATAAACTAAAACATCCATAAAACTGCACCAAATGATGATAAAGTTATCATGCAAGTACTTGAATTTGGTGTAGATAAAAAATCCTAACCAATTATGAAGTTATTTCTTATTTTATATTGTTCATTAGGGGATTATGGAGAAAAATAGCTCATTGCCTTATTATATCACACTTCAAAAATTACAACAAAGGATAGAGATAGTGGCCTATGTCACTTTAAATGAGAATGAAATGAATGCAAAATCACTCCTAGATTATAGATATAGGGGTGTGAAAACTGGTGGATGATAATTGAATCTTATGAATGCACAACAGAAAACAACAATTTCTAGCAAGATGAAAATTGTATTTTTTTATAGCCCCTCTAGGCTAAGTACCCAGAAATTCTACATTGGAAATAAACTTTAAATATGATTGTGAATTAATATTTTGAACTGTAAAATGGTAAAATTAGCAAGTAAAAGAAATATAGAGTCACTAGGTAATATTTTTGAGAGGTCACTTACTTATAGGGAGTTGGAAATCTTGATATTTGATACAGCCATTTTGTATGGTACAACCAACAAATAGTTCAAATCTACATTCAATTCATTAGATACAAAATGTAAAATATGCCAAATAATTGCAAAAGACAATGCCTCTAGCCTTGGCTTAGATCTTATGTTATCTCCAACTATCCCAAGATAAAAGCTTGCTTTTATGATATAACAAAAAAATTAGCAACTGATAATTCCTAATCTAATGTGGAAAATAAAAGTTTTGTAATTTTGAAAAGTAAATTGGTGATTGCAAATTATATCTTGTACCAACAATGCGTACCTCTCTTGCTGGAATGTGAAACATGGGCCTCCTTAATTTGATCTTGCACTTCATCAAGGAAGTGGGCTTGGTCTACTAGAAAAATCACTTTCACTTATGACTTAACAAGTCTTCTATCTTTCAGATCTAGCTAGGAGTGACCCCTTGACGTTGCATTCTCCACCCTTAATCTTGAGTGAGAGATGGAATACTAAAAATTCCCTTCTATTTTGAAGCTTCTTAATGAAAGAGTCCAACCTGTAGTGAAGTGATCCACCAACAAAAAAGAACACAAAATGGGGTTTGTCCTGTAGTTTTCCTTATACATGTGACTACATAGTCATTTAATGGCTCAAAGCTGTTAGCTTTTGTGGGATAGTAATTAATAAAAAACTTATTAGAGTATAGTTCAGATACAACAATCAATCAAGAAAGAAAGAACTAGTAAAATCCATCCCACGCAATGAAAAAAAATAAAATTGGACATTGATTTGCAAATGAACTCTTTTTTGATGGCCCTTATCTCATAAGACAAAAACATATGTTAGAGGAGAGGATAATTTTCTATAAAATATTTTTAATGGCTAGATAATGGCTAGTTAATGGTTAGTTGGAATTCACATCTAGATATATTTTTTACTAGTCATCTACATGTTGGGGGCTTAGTATTTTTCATAAATATTACATTATGAAAAATAAATTTCCCATTAAGTGGTTGATTTAGTTCACAATGCTCAAGTTGGCCCATATTTCCCTTTGATAGTTTCCTAAAACACTAAAGGGTGAAGAATAATAATTCACTTTGATAGTTTCCAAAATAGTAAAGGATGAAGAATAGTAAAATTTAGTTTCTCGACGTCCCTCTCCAACATCCAACATCCCAATAGTAGCTCAACTTGGTTTATGAAGAATGCGACTTGCTTAGCAGAATCATTTTAATCTTTGAGTTGGTTATTTGACTTTACAACAACTAGTTTATCGATCCTTTCCTTAACTTCCCTATCCAAGATACCTCCAATGGCTAACTAGATTTTTTAACAATTAATTGACTCTCCAATAGTTAGTTTTTTTTTAACCTCTTACTCCATAGTATAGTCAATTTATCTACCTGTGCTCTAGAATCCAACACCCTAGAATTTTTTGTTCAATCTGACACCTAGGTATATTGAAACCTGCTTTGATTAGAATTGGGTATGCTTCCAAATCTCCATATCCTTCCTAGCCTCTCCACATCATCATTATCCCTACCACGTCATTAATCCATTGTGCTAGTTGTTTAATGCCTTGAGGAATCCAAAAATTCCAACAATTGGGTTTTGTTCCTCTCATCTTGTAGATGACTTCTGACATAATGCATGTACCAAACTACACAAAAATGACCATGTTCTACCACTTAGAAACATGTATGACATGTTTGACCAAATTTAATCAAGTTGTAACTAGCCATTACCTTCATTATTTGGAAACATTTTATGTGGCACAAACTCCTCTCATCAAGCTAAACTAACTGAGACCAAGTTGACTTTTTGACCTTTGATACCACTTTGCATTGGGAAGCATGAACTACCTTGGAAATTGCAAAATTTGTCTATATGAGACTGCCATGCATGAGAATTGACTAGGGATACTACATCAAATTTAAGGCCACCTACAAAATCTATAGACTCTAACCATGCAGTATGACATAAATGCACTTTAACATGAGATGGATTGGTCCATATATTGGTGATCACCCCCCAAAAACTAGGGTCCCATAAGACGATGAGTCCCCAAGTAAGCTCAAATATAGCACTCCAATCCTATACAAGATGAAAGGAAGATGAAGTGGACTTCAAGGGACTAACCATGGTACGACTAACAAATCAAGATACATGTCTAGGATGCCTAATACAAAGCATCACATGGTTGTTGCCAAGATTTTGACTTGTGACCTTAGGTTTACAATGGTGGTGAAATATGTTGATTTTTTTTATGTGTACCCCTATTGACATGAGGGGTAATAATTGGCTCTCATTACAAGACACATGCTCTACTATGGAGGATATGAGAAATTTAGAATCTTCCACTTGTCACCTCAAAAAATTCATGAGATAGATGTAAAGTATTTTCAGGGAGTCAGTCCAAAGTCCTATCCATTCTGATGATAATATAAAGCCAAATTGAAATAGAAACTAAACTAGCATAATGGAAATATAAAAAATAAAAATGTGTAACTAAACTAAAGCATATAAATAACATCACATCATGGAATTAAATCACACAAGAAAAAATGAAACTATCCTCTAGAGGAAATTGTGATAAATAAAAACCAAATTGTCTAAACTAATCTAATGCTTATGAAATGAGATTAGTCATCCTATCCTACTCTAATCTAAGAAGAAAAACATGTTAGGTAAAATCATACAAAAAATGCAACTAGCAAATAATTTTGATCATTACCATGGGTTTTACCTTTGTGCTTGGTTTCTAAGCTAAACAAAGAAACATAAAGCATGTAGTGGATCTCTCTCAGAACTTTCTTCATGGTGTGTACCAAATCTACAGGGGAATCGTCATCATGTAGAAAGAAATTGAAGAGGTTCCAAGGTTTCTTTGTGCTACTGCAAGTGTCTTCGATCCAAAAATCAACCAGACTAATATAATGGTATTCCTCATTGTATGCATATGGCCTTCCATCAATATTTTTCAATATATCTATAGGCAAGGGAGGTTATGATCACAACTCCAACTAGAAACTTTACATAGAATGTTTCCCTTCTTGGATACCCTTAACCACATACATACACAAATGATGAGAAAATTCACAAAAATCTAAAATACATTGAAATCCACAACTTACAGTTAGTTGTTTTGACTAGAGACATTGAGAACTCATGAAATATGTCTGACCCCTAATCTATTGTGGCTAACCCACTTCTGTAAGGTTGATACCTTCTCTGTCAAATGGATTTTTATACATCTGAAAATAGCATGTCAAGGATATCCATTGCTAAAAAAATTATTTTGTATCTTGAATGTGGAAAACTTCTTTATGCACAGATACACATTCCTACTCCAGAATGAGTTGATATGGATTTTCATAGTCTATGGAGTAACTTGGTTGCTCATGCAACCAAAATTATGTGATTTGATAACCATCGGTATCCATGTCATGTACATGATCACTAATGAAGAAAGAGTAGTTGGAATCCCATTTAAATTGGTCAACTCTAATGAATGCATCAATAATCTCAATTTATTTATGATCCTCTTCAATAACATGCCTAATTACTAAATCTTCCTCTTCCAAATCACTAGTAGATGTATCACAAAGATCAAGTGCTTGAAAGGGAGTGTAACCCACTGAAATTGTTCTTTCATCTAGAGGAGTGAGGGTGTGTCCTTGAAAACTCTTGACATCGAGGTTCTCCTTATATCCTCATTTTTCAATTATTTCTTGATTTATGAAGGGGAAACAAGGAGGTTCTTCTTCCACCATTTTATCCTTCTTAATGAGATGAGATTCTCCACCCAATTTTGTTGTAAATTTTTCTTTGTCACTAAATTATTTAAGACCTTCAAGATAAATGGGCTATTCTTTGTCTTGATATGGTTTCAAATGTGGCTCTATCATGTTTTCTTCATTTATTTCTTCATTTTGAGGATAGATACAAACAATTTCTTGATTTCCTTCTTTAACAATGTCTCCCTTACCACTTGCCTTACCATTTCTTGGACCCTTTTCAAATAAGACATACATTCATCAGCATTTTTGAATCATGCATTAATAATTCAGGAGAGGGAGGATAAGGTTGAGCCTCTTCATGGAAATATTCTTCTTCTTCACTTGCATAATCCTTTTCCAACTCTAAGAGCCTTTGGTGCATCACATTCTGAGTTTGAGTCAGGGTAGTTAAGAACATCCTTAATTCCTTCATTTATTGTGTTAGGAGAGTGATGCAAGGATCTAGAATAACCTTTGTGATCATTTTTTCCTTTAGCTTTTGCTCACAAGGCTCAACATATTTTATTTTGACTTAGTCTGATAGGAAATTGAGTGCATTCTCCCTCTCTTTGATTCTTATAAATATATCGTAGGAGGGATACTTATCATATTCCACCATTAAGTCATTAATATTTTCCTACATTATTTCTTGCATAGCATTGAAGATATTGATATCTTGAATCTCTTCATAATTGTAGACTTGTTGTCATTGAAACATTTTAATGCAGTGAGGGAATTATTTGACTATTTGGGCTCATAGTTGTAGTACTATTTCCATTCTTCATATCCTTGCATTTCCCATGAAAATTCTTTCATTAAGTCATCCTCAAATACAATGCTAGTATCTACAATATAATTTGTAAAAAATTCCAAGAAATCTAGAGATAACCATGGATTCTCATTAAACTTAGGAACGAGCATATGCAAATTAGCAATTGAAAAATGTGAAAATTCTTTAAATGCGTGATACATCCAAATGAACAAATATATAGTCAATAGGTAATTTTTTTATTGAAACCCATAGTTCATAAATTATAATGATGATTCCTTAAGTTGAAATAATTCTTACCCCAAGAAGCGGTTTCCTGTATTGTACATATTTATATTTTGTTGAAGTGGAGTCACCTAATGAGATCCTACAAGCTAGTTCTTAAACAAATACCTAATCAAGTACAAATACAAAATGAAAGCTTTCCAAGGGTGTTTTCGCATACAACTAGTTTTAAATGACCTTCTTCTAGACAACATTGCTAAAAAAATGTTATCAATTCAATTAATAGAGTTACTAACATCTAGGAAACCTACTAGGATTGGAACACATAGGGTATGTTCCCACTGTTACTTTCTCATAAGCTCCCACTCTTTAGGCCCAAATTCCTCCTAAAAAGACAAGGCAAAATTCTCAATTGATACCTCAACAAACTCCAAGTAAGACTAGTGCCTTAAATAGGGTCAAGAAGAGGTGGAGGAGATGTCACATTGTTTTTATGTATGAATGTGCAGAAGAAAACTAAGAAAATAATAAAACTACACCAAATGATGTTAAATATATCATGCAAGTGCTCAATTTTGATGTAGAGAAAAAATTCTAACAATTTTGAAGTTAATTTTCAATTTAGATCATCGATTAGGGGTTTATTTAGCAAATTAGTTCATTGTCTTGTTATATAAAACTACAAAAATTGCATCGAATGACAAGTATAATAGCTTATTTCACTCTAAATGACTGCCCAATGTGTGACAAAGCACTCCTATATTATATGTCTAGGGGTGGGAAGGTTGGTGGATGATAAATGAGTCTTATGAGCCCCCTTTCCAACCTATAACAATAGAAAACAACAATTTCCAGCAAGTTGGAAATTGTACTTTTTTATAGGTGTGGGATCAAATCCCTCTAGGATAAGTACCCAAAAAATTCCATATTTGAAATAAACTTTCAATATGGCAGGAATCTAAGTATTTTGGACTCCAAAAATGAGAAAATCAATAAGTAAAAGCAATATGAAGTCACTAGGAAAGATTTCTGAAAGATTAGTTACTTGTAGGGAGTGTGCTACAACCTCCAAATAGTTCAAATCTTCATTCAATTCACTAGATGTGAAATGTAAAATATGTCCAAACAATTGTGAAAGGTAATGTATCTATTATGGACCTAGATCTTACATTATGTCCAATTATCCCAAGATGAAAACTTGCTTTAATTAAATAACAAATAAAATCAACAAGTGATAATTCCTAATCTAATGTGGAAAAATAAAAGTTTTGGAATTTTTTAAAGTAAAGTGGTTGCTACAAATTATACCTTGTACCAAAAATCTATACCTCGCTAGAATGTGAAATATGTGCCTCCTTATGTCAATATTGCACTTAGTCAAGAAAGTGGGCTTCGTCTACTCAAGAAATCGCCCCCACTTATGACTCAGTAAGTCTTATACCTTTTAAATCTAGTTAGGAGCAACCCCTTGATGTGGGGTTCTCTAGCCTTTAGCTTTAGTTAGAGATGGCATACGAATCCATTCCTGGTTGAAGCTTCCTCATGAAATATTCCAACCTCTAGTGAAGCGATCCACCTACAAACAAAAACACAAAGTGGGGTTTGCCACAAAGTGGGGTTGGCTAATTTCATAGATTTAATAATCTCTGCTTCTTTGCATGAATGTCCAAAATCATGTAGCACAAATGCACCACATTGTGATGGAAATCTAGGCCAAATGGCCTTCTTCTGTTCTTTCAATCATTTGCTTAATCCACATTCCCCTACTGTTTGGTAGGCTATTTCTCTGGCCAATACTTTTTCAGGGACATAATATGGGAGAACATGCGGTGAAGCAATGCTCCCAAATACTCTAATATAGGTGAAGGTCTCCTCCCCAAACCCTCTGGCTATTGGCAAAATATCCACTTTGGTCTCTTTAGAAAACCTAGGGGTGGTTCTATTGTATATTTCTTTATGGATGGGTAGCATGACTCCTTGACAAATTTTGTAAAAATGGGTGTGAAATTGAGATTCCCACAAAGTCTTATGGTACACATGGATAGGAAGTGGGTCTTGAACAGTTCACTTCCATCCCATAATGGAAAATTTAGAATTAAAACAAATTGCATGCATTACAAAAACATTAATAAAAAATGGGGGATAAACCCTTAAAGAGGGACTTATTTTTCTTCTATATTCCATAATGGCCTTTGCTAAATTATCTGACAAAATTTGAGCCCAGCTCATTATCATTGCGTTCACGGGTGCATCTATTAATGGGAGCCATTCTGGAGAAACTTGGTGCTATCGGGTTTACCGAACAATCTAAATAGCATTAATGCTGTGAAACTAGAAGGGGGAGAAATGGATGTCATAGAGTACATACCCGTTTTATCCCATTTGACCTTGCCTTCATTTGTTGTCCAGTTTTGGGTGACATCTATTGGGTCTTCATTCTCCTTGGAAAATTTCTCAAGGGACTGCTTATTATAGAGCTTCTGAGGCTTTGGTAATTGGTACATGATTCATAGGCTGTCTGCTGAAAAGAACCCCATGACCTCTTGCCTGTGATTCTTGAATGTTCAGTCTGTAATGTTTGCCTCATCAATTACCCACTTGACCATGTTATTATATGGGATTATCCTTGGTCGTGCAGCTATGCGATGTAGGAAAGAGCATGCCATATCGAAATAGGAGGCATTAGGTAACTCCTAGGAATCTATCGTGGCCTTTGTTTCCAGAGGCCTTAGGTGCTCTTCTTCTAACAAGTTGTACATAGCCTCTCAGGTTGTAGTTCCTCCATCTCTGCTACACGTAGTATCAAAGGAAAGAGGAACCATTTCTTATTTCTCGAACACAGGTGCCTTTCCCTTCTTTCCCAATGTTTCCAATAATGCTCCCTGTAGATTTTTCCTGAAATGGAGCAAAATGAAAGTTATTGAATAAACACAAGTAAGAATGATAATGAGAATGAATGATACAGATAACCCAAAAAGGTGACAAGAAAGGAGTTTTAATCCAATGCAGATGAAAATATATCGTAACACATTGAGCCATTTTTTACGATAAATGTCATTAACCTATATTAAATAGCCACTAATCATCCCTTATCGTTGTTTTTATTACTCATTAATGTATTGCATCACAAAACGAGAAGGATGGTTTTAAAGATGGCAGACTGAAGTTGCAAGAATGCTGATTTTGTGATTGCAATGCAATGTCGCAAATCACATTTCACATGTTTGATTGTGTGCTTTCTTAAAGTTCCTTAAGTTCCTGCGGGATGCGAGATGCGGGATAAGCAGTGTATTCTTTATTATTTAAAGATATTTACCTTATAAAGTGCTTTTCATCATGCAATCGACTTTAATCGTCATTTTATGATTTTGGGTTCTATCGCCTCCGGGCTTTCATCACATTTCGCAACATCACACAGTTCGTAAGATATTAGACCTTTCTTAAGTGTTTTGATGTGATGCGATAAGGTTGACCCTCTCATCGCAATATCACATTTCGCAAGTTTCACCATGCTTTGTGAGAGTGCACCCTTTGTAAATGACGATATGCGATACAGGCTTTATTCTAATAGGAAATGCCATAGGTCTTATTTTAAAATAAAAAGCCTAATGATATTTAAGTTAAGCATGGGGATTCTTTTGATCACTTTTTGTGAATTTTGATTGTTAATAAGGCTTTTGACACACTTGGTCTAGCGGTATGCGAAAAGGCAAGGATTGCTAGCTTTCAAAGGGTTTTGACTTGATATCTTGCTTTATTCTGAAAAACTTTAAAATAAAGTGTCTAAGTGCTAAATTTCTTTTTCAAGGATTTTATCATGGGTCCCCATTTATTAATAGAATATTATCTATTATACCAATAAATGGGGGATTGTTTAATAGCACAACAATACATTAACTCTTTAAAGAAAAACATGAACAAGTATAGGTTTTAAATAATGATTATGCTGATAATTAAGTCTTGAATAATTGAAAAGCATGAAGAAGTATAAGTTTTAAATAATGATTATGATGATAATTAACTCTCGAATAATTGTTGATTTGATTTGATTTATATTTATTTTTTAAATTTTCATGGAGTGTAGTAGGTTTAATTTTAAAATGATCATCAGATAATTTTCTATTTATCTTGGTAGCTTATGGGTGGAAAAAATTAGAGGAATTGGCTTGTAAGGTCCATTTTAGGAGCAAGTCCTAGTTTTGATGATTTGGGGTTTCCATTTATCTTGGTATCTTATGGGTGGAAAAACTAGAGGAATTGGTTTGTAAGGCCCATTTTAAGGGCAAGTCCTAGTTTGATGATTAGGGGTTTGGGATCTTCAGCAATTAGTTTGAGGAATCAAATGGTACTTTTGGGATCAAAATTTTGTGAGCATACCTCCCAACCCCTCAATGTCTTTCTACACACTAAATGCTTTCCAACAATGTGAAAATCACCTCAATTAGAGTTCATATGTAGAAGTTATGCCTCGCATAATTTAACCCACCATTATTAACTGCGATGGTACCATGTCAGCCACCATTTCTCATATATGTGGGCTAATCATGTGTAGACTTTTAACAAGATTCTAAAGGGTCTAAAATTGGTTGAGGCATGTGAAAACCCTAATTCTAACCCCAATTTACTATTGATCTATGTTAAATACTAGGCTACTAGGAAGAGGAGGAGTTCCATTCTTTTAGTATTGTTATTGTTCCTTAATTGACTAGAGCATAAAGGATTGGGTAATTGAAGCATAACATAGGAGGTAATAGATTATGTAGTAGTCATTTAGGCCTTTGTTTCTTGGACTCCATAGAGAGTGCTCGTTTCATTGTCCTTGTATTTCTTAATTGGGAAAAAGAGAGTAGAGCATAGACCTCACCCTTTATCTAGGTTTTCTTACATATTAGATTTCCCATGTCAAATGTTGTGTTTATTTGTTTATTGCTTCATTTTAGTTTGAGCTAATTCCATCAATTTGAGCATTAAGCTAGTAATAATAAATTTGAGATCTAACGTAATAAATTGCATAATAAAAATTTCAGTATATTGCAAGATCTATTGTGATGAATTTTTCTAATGTCGAATATCCATTGCAATTTATATATCAATACGACTTGTTTTGATCTAATTTAGAATATTACTTTGCAGTGCTAAAATATTTCTTAGATTATAAACAAAATGCTTTCATTGTGCTCAAGGATTCATCAATTTTTGCAAGTAAAATGAAGAGTTTTTATGTTAATTTTATGATCAATTTAACATAAACTAGAAACTGAATAGTAGCATAAACATATACATAACATCATCAAAAACACATTACAACAAGCACATCATAAAGGAGTTCACCCCTCTCTAGATTACGTTTCCTTGGTCCAGATTCCATGGTTTGGGCCTCTCTATTATGCTCAAAAGTGTAAAAATATGTGTTTACAATGCTCAAATTCTTCTAAAACCTACTATAATCAGTCCAGAATGCTAAAAAATGTTTATCTGGCCTCTTTTTGCAACCAATTTTGTGGAAAACTAAAGACGCTATGACTTCTCCTAGTTCTCCCACTATTCGTTCCACAAATTTCTCTACATTCAACAGGAACCCACATTTTCGCTCCAAAAATCCACTAATCGAGCAAGAATTTTGTCGCGCAGTGGGCCTTAATCTGTCGACACCGACTGCCTTATCGTATATTGCAAACGATAGAGTCCTGCGGGCTTATGGTCTATGAACATGGCAAATGATTGTGTGATTGTGATATTGGTGGATCCGATGCGACATTAAACTGTAAACTATAACTTATCGCATTCTAATCCTTTCGCTAATCATAATTGCAGAAAAAATCCAATGGTCTTATACATATGTAGGACCTCTCCATCATGTTGCGATTTGCAATTTCAATATCGCATTGCACCTCGAGTATGCTAGGGGCTGATTATCTTCAATGCTTCCCTTCGCTGATGTGCGATTGTGATTGCATCGCAACCCAATACTTGTCGAGGGCTGATTCTGTAAACCTCCCTACCTGCCTTATCGCATCACAACCCTTTCCTACTCAGGGGCCGATTTTTAACGCTAATCTACCTGCGATTGTGATTTGCGACATGCGGGGACCAATGGCGTTTTTCCACTTGGCACCTCCTCATTTGCTAAAGGACCTTGCCACGTCATCTAATCCTGTCGTGTAGGCAAGTCAAATATGAACTTTGACTTGCTCTAACTTCTGCATACGAGCTCGGATTTGAGTGTCGTTCACACTGTTGGAATTAGAATGACGAGCTCTTCGATCTAAAGTGAAGTTTAACAAAATTCTGACACTTTGATTTTTGAGCATAATTTTGAGCACCTGATCATGCTTACAAAGAGAGCATATTTCACTATGTACTTAGGATTCATATTTCTATTGGGGATGTAATTGGTCACTTGTTACATAACAAAAAAATGGTTATTATATATAAACCACTATGTATTTATATACAACTTTTCTTTTATCACATGTCTTATTTATTAATGTTGAAAAGTGTGAAACAAGAAATGTAAAATTTAGAATGTGCTAAAAATAGACTTGCTAAAAATAGCATGTCTAAAAATAAAAGTTTGGCCAGTGAGGTCATTGGCCACATTGGGTGAGAGGTGAAACTGCTAAAAATAGAAAGTTTTAAAAATAGCATTTCTGGGTCCCTTCCATTTATACGCAGTCCCTATCCACTATAGGAAGTAAAATTAATTTGATCTTAACACAGTTGGAAATTAATTAATTAATTCAGTTGAGTTATTAGTAAGAAATCGAAATTTGAAGTCTTTGTGAGCATGCAATGATTTGTGCCACTGATTGAGCAATTTTGTCCTTAATTTCCT
This sequence comes from Pinus taeda, assembly GCA_000404065.3. Lineage (NCBI taxonomy): Eukaryota > Viridiplantae > Streptophyta > Pinopsida > Pinales > Pinaceae > Pinus > Pinus taeda. The sequence goes on along the minus strand of APFE031709701.1, from coordinate 13,684 downwards.
CCACTGATTGAGGGAATAAGTATGAGTTCTATAATGAGAGAATCAATTGACTCAGTTCTAACTAGTCAAGTCTAGTTAGATTATTTTAACAAGTTGTTAAAATAATAAAATATAGTTTGTTAATGCTTGCATGCGTGTGACAACTATTATTTTAGATAACTGAGGATTCACTCATGAATAACTCTTGCATGTCAGTTCTGTCAGAGACCCAGTTGAGATCAGATGTGGGACAGTGTACTAGCAGATGCTTGGATATTTCTAGTAAGTATTCCTTGCATGGAGAAGGATCTATTATAGGAGATTGGAGGACTTGTGGCTTATATATTGAGGCCTAGGTAGTCCATGATTTTCATCTTCTGATTACAGAGAGAGAAAGATAGCTATTGAGCTGATTCTTTTTGCATGTTGTTGAGGATCTCCGCTTGATTGATAATACATGGTTGGGATTTTATGTTGGTGCTTTCCCTTGGATATATGTTGTGTTATGTGTGATTATTTCTCTTGATCAGTTATGCATGTTTCTACTTGGTGTTGCTCATGAATTCAATTATGCTTCCACTTAATGTTTTGTAGAAGTAGAACAAGTATTATGCTTTAGGACATTGCATATATTGGTTTGTTCTGCACGTGAAATTTCTACATGGTATCAGAGCACAGGTGATCAAGCAAGAACAATATAGTAGCAGGAGAAATTCGAAGTTTATTATTTGGGATATAGATCTCAAATTCTTATCACATCTATTTCATCGATGGCATTCTATGGTTTGAGGCTTGAGTATGCCCTTGATGGCAACTCAAACTATATAGCTTGGAAGAATCGCATGGAGGCAGTTTTGGAAGATAATGACATTAAAGATTTCATTGATTAAGAAATTCCTAAGTCTACTAACAAGACTGAGTAGGTGGAATGGAGGAAGTGTGTGGCTAGAGCTAGGAGAATTATCTTGGAGGGAGTGCGAGATCACATTGTCTCAAGCCTCCATGGGAAGGAGACTCTGCATGCAATGTGGAAAACATTGAAAGATTTATATCAGAATAGCAGTGATCAAAGGAA
>APFE031709701.1:0-12552 GCA_000404065.3 Pinus taeda | reverse complement strand
AATGTGGAAAACATTGAAAGATTTATATCAGAATAGCAGTGATCAAAGGAAGCTGGCACTGAAGGACAAACTTCAAAATATCAAGTGTGAAAGAGATGAGACGATCTCTATGTATCTGACCAAGCTCATCACATGCAGGGATGAGCTTGCAAGTGTAGGGGTCATGACATCGGATGAGGATATGGTGAGTCTAGCACTCCTTGGCCTTCCTAAGAGCTTGCATAGCTACCAGGACTTGGTGAATGGAAGGGAGAAACTACTAGATTGGGAATGACTATGGTTGGATTTGATGCAAGAGGAGATCAGATGGAGCACCAGAGATAGTTCTTCATCCATGCATGATGAGGAGAACTGTACCTTAGCGAGTAAGGAAAAGAAGGGGAAGGAGAAGGTTTCTCTTTTCGAATCTAGTTCTTCCAATGATGGGAAGAAGGTTGACAAATAGAAAGTGTGATGCTTTCATTGTCATGAGGTGGGCCATTATGTTGCAAATTGTCCATGGAGGAAATCCAAGGAAGGATCTGAAGGTGAGGCACTTGCTTCACAGTTTGAGTTGGATTTCACACTCTTCGCATGCATGGTTTCATCCATGGTGGGAAGTGGTTGGTTTCTTGATAGTGGAGCTTCTTTCCACATGACTGGTGACAAGAGTTTGTTCAGTGCTTTGGAGGAGAAAGATCTCTAGATACCCATAGTGATGGGTAATGATGAAAATTATAGTGTCTCAGGTGTAGGCACGGTTATTTTTCAGAGGGAGCATGGATCTCACCTTACCTTGACTGATGTCAGGTATGTACCAAGACTGAAGAGAAACTTGGTATCAATTGCGATGCTGGAAGACAAAGGCTATGATGTAGTATTCAGTAAGGGGAAGGTTTTCCTTAGACACATCATCACTAGACAGGTGAAGCAGATTGATTCATGGGTCAAGAACCTGTATGATTTTGAGGTTCAAGATGCATGCAAAGCCTTGATTAGCAAGGCAATTGATGGAGACTTGGTGGTTGAGAGGGAGGGTATATTACCTCTCAACATGCAGAGCCAGAAGAAGTCTCAGATGATTGTGGAGGAGCCATGATTGGTGCAGTAGCTTCAGGAGGTTGTGGAGCAGCCATAATAGGGGAAACTGAGTGGAGATCGAGTAGAGACATCTACTCATGCAGAGACCTCTACTAGGGGGGAACTTCTAGCCAAGTGGGTTGAGGGATCACATGTAGCCATACCTCTAGGTAGTTGGTGGGGTGATATAGAGTGATTGTTCCAAGGAGGAGGGGCACGATTCTTGAGGTACCCAACCTATTTGATGAGACCTTGCTACAGGAGCCTCGATGTGGAGTAGCAAGACTGACTGATTGGGTAGAGACAGATGCAAATGGAGCGGCAAAGAGAACGACAGTGCAAGGAATCCCAGGACAGTGCATAGCTAGTAGGCTGCAGCAATGTGAGAGGCACAAGTGTTTTGCATAGTGCTAGGTGGTATAGAGAGGTGTGCAATGGGGTGAGATGCATGAAGATGTTGCAGTAGCGTAGATGTCAGAGAGGGAGCACTTGTCAACAGCAAGTAGAGCTTCAACATCAGAGTATGTTCTAGCCCAACGGAGTGGTCAGTTGGGAGTGTTTTTGTTCCAAGTGTTGTTGGAGCAAGTGGACTAGGTAGATGTGTTGCATGCAGAACATTCCAAAGTTACATGATCAAGTTCGAGAGAAAGCCTTTATTGTTGAGAGGGAGTGTTGAAAAATGTGCAACAAGAAATGCAAAATTTAGAATGTGCTAAAAATAGTCCTGCTAAAAATATCATGTCTAAAAATAGCAGTTTGGCCAGTGAGGTCATTGGCCACATTGGGTGAGAGGTGAAACTGCTAAAAATAGAAAGATCTAAAAATAGCATTTCTGGGTCCCTTCCTATTTATAGTAGTCCCTAGTCTATCTATAGGAAGTAAAATTAATTTTGGTCTTAACAATAGTTGGAAATATTAATTAATTAATTCAGTTGAGTTAATTAGTTAAGGAAATTCAAATTTGAAGTCTTTGTGAGCATGCACATGAGTTGTCCCACTGATTGAGGGAATAAGTATGTGTTACACAACAATTTGTCACCATCCCTGCTACCCCTCTCCCGAATCTTGGAGGACTCATTTCGGGACCTATGAGAAGTGACATGGCCTACAAACACTTGCATTGCATTCCCCTGAACATGAGCTTTGTTTTCCCTGAAGACATCTCCTGTTGAAAACCCTAAAAATAGCTCCTTTTCCATTGGCACGGTTCCATAGTGCAACCCTCGCACCAAGGGGGCAAATCCTCCAAAGAGGGCGCGCCAATTGGTGCTCTTTCATAGAGTCGCACCTGCACCAACCATAATCAGAGGTGTTTTTAACAAATAAATGGCGGAAATTTCGTCCTAACAAATTCCTGGACTGCTATCTATCTTGAGTTGGGTGGTTTGGCTACGAATTTCCATAGAGAGGAAGTGGTTTGCCACCTCTCATGGAAGCTTCCTTGATGATATGGCCAATCCCATGATTATTGGTTATGATCCCAACTCCCCTTCCTCCATCTATAAAAGCTTGCCCATTTTCCTTTGCAAGCTAGTTCCAGAGATTCAGAATTGTCAAATTTCCAAGAGCTTCATGCTGTAAGAGCCTTCTTGATTCCCATAAGGCCAAATCCAAGCAAGGAGATTGTTGTCCAAGATCCAAAGGGAGAGGCTTGTCCTTATTCCCAACAGGCTTTGCGAGACATGTGTTGCTGACTACCCGCCAAAGGAGAATCCAACGTTAGAACTTTGGTTGTATTCCCCTTTGATTAATTATTAATGAACGACTATTGGTTATGGTTCCACTCTTATTATTACTTATGATGATGATGAGTTATGTCCTTTCTGACTGACATATAGTTACATATGCTGGATTTTATGCTTGTGTTTGTGTCGTTTCTTGTACGTGCAGGTGTCCATTCATGAAGATTGTGAGGATTGTGATCTGTCGGAGCAAAGGAACGGGAGCACCACTCCTCCTACAAAAAATACCATTGGAATATAGGTAGGCCTTCATCGATGGTCTGTTTATTTGCAATTAGGAACTTGCGCTATAGCATTTGATGATTTTTGCTAGACCTGGTCTGGGCTAGTAGGGATTGCCTCTGTCCGTAGAGGGGATTTACCTCCTCAACAATTTGGCGACTCCGCTGGGGAGCTTGTCTTGCCTTTTTGGTTGTTTCTTGATTTTTTGCTTGCTTGGTCAGCCTTTTGGGCTGGGTACTTTTGCTGTTTTTTGCTTCTTGGTTTACCTGGCTATCGTTGGCCTGGTTTTGGATTGCTTAGTTTTCATTTTGGCACAACAAACTTGACTGGTGCACTTTTTTGCGAAACAGTCATGCCAATTGGCACTAGTTGTCAATACACCACCCACGCCAATCCTTAAAAGGCGTTAGTTTCAGCCTGACAGTCGCACCAGGCCTGGGAACTACTAAAGTTTGCTTGATTTTAAGCCTTCTAAGCTTGGTATTTGTTTTGGATACATTTTCTCGACTGCTTGAGTGTGTTGGAGTCATGTTTGACTGGTTTTAACCTTCACCCTTTGGTTGTTTGCCATTTTCTATCGATCTCACATTTTTAGCCCTAGCGCATCTAGTGTCTTTGTGTGTCGAGCCTTCCTTAGGAGTTTTTGGTCTTTTATTGGTCCGGTCGACTTTCTGATTACTCCCTTGCACTCGTTTAGAGGTTGTTCATCATTTTATTGCGTTATTTGAGTGACCTACCTCTTTTTCACTTGAATTCCGCTTTGTTTCGCTTTGGGCCTAGATTACATGGCTCATTTATGTCTTTGGGACTTTTCTCAGTTTTGAAGGACTGCTTTTTCATTTAGGGATCTGATTGTGCTTGCATTGAGTGAAATTTGCTTGTTTTCACTCTCCTATTATCATTTCTCAAAGTTTGTTTAGTGCATCTTACCTTTAACATTAAAACAAATCTCTTTTGCTTTTCATTAGTTAATGTGAATTAGAGCTTTTCATTGTTATTAGTGATTAGTGACTTTGAAGAAAAGTTTTTGATTTCCATTAGCTGCATTAGAGATATCGTTGGTTGTTTTATGATCATTTTATTTGTGTGAAAGCTCTCAACTCTCATATAGTTAGCATTCATCGAATAAAATGATATATTGTGGCATATAGCTTGCATTTAGGAAATTTTGAGAGACATTACTACGGTAAGCCTGAGAAAATAAAAAATAATCCAAGATCAACTTTAAAATGAATGAATAATCTAACAACGCATTGGAACATAACGCACACTGTTTAGAGGTCTAGGCTAGAGACGTGCTCTGGCGTCGTTAAACCTAGTCACTTTTGTTTCCACTCAAGGTTGGGTGATTCCTCCTTCTATGACTCAATAGTGGTCTAGTATATGGGGAGACCCCACTAGGTTATCATCCTTTATCCATAGGAAGCCGTGTCTGCCACCTTACGACCCGTAACGCACCAAACACAGCATTCGGGAAGATTGACAGACGTACGGAAAGTCCTTGGTTTTCATATGATTGCCAAGGTGTATATGCAGTTTTACGGATTGTCTGGTAAACCTTTGCCTAGTTCTCTAGAGTAGTCACTTTTTCTCCTTTTCGGACTCCCTAAAAGAAAAGGCTCATCTGAGCACTTGTCACTTCAGGCTCGTTAAACATTCAAAGGTGACTAGAGTCATATTTTTGTCCTTTTCTCGACTCTTTAAAGATGAAAAGGTCAAGTTATGTCCTTGTGTCTTAAAATTTATTCGGCCACGTTCACATTTATCCTGTTAGATCTTGTTTGCGTTAGCTTGAGTAGGGTCCTTTCTTGTTAGTTTGCCTAGGATTTTTGAATCCAATCATCCTGGTGGAATCATCGATCCCGTCTCCCATTCTAAGTGACCAAGGGTCTCCTTCTTCTGTTGCTCCTGAGACACCAGTTGGTAGTGGTACTCTCCCTATTATTCCGAGTATCTAACCGCTAAACTCTCACGCTCCAGAAGATGATTTTTACAATATCTATTGGAACCCTGTTTGGGAGCTTTCCGAAGAGGATATTCCTATTACTCCTCCTAGTGTTTCAGTCCCAATGTCTTCCTCTGATATGGATGACACATCCCCCATCGTGAGTGAAGCATCCATTGTGACGAGTGTTGAAACTCCTATCTCAGTGGAAACCCCACCCTTCAGTGTCACCCCTCTCGGTGTCACGTTGCCCTTATGCTATAGGGCTTTGAGGGATGTTATTAGTTCTAGGACCTCCTTTTCGAGTACCATGTGGGATCACAACATCACTTCGAATTCGAGATCTTTTATTCCTCAAATTCACAATACATCTGTCACTTTAGTCTCGACTATTCCAACTGTCTGTATAGCCTCTTTAGCACCTATTGTTAGTGCCGTCATTGCATCCTCAGTTGTGACCACTATTGTTGGTCCATCCCCTGGTTCGGTAAATAGTAGCCATTCAGTACCTACATACGGAGTTGTCGAACCTACACTTAATGCCCCACCTTCTTCTGGTTCCATGCCAGCAGGGGGGCCATACGATCAGTATTTGCAAGCTGTCCAGAATCCGGGCTCGCAAGGTCCATTACATTACTATGATCCCATAGGGAATCACCTTTATCTTGGATCCTTGCCATCTCAGCCTGGGGTTGAGGTCTCAGTCCCATTAGTTGTTACTTGGGGTACCTCTCATTACGGTGGTGGCCAAGCACCCCTGCAGATTTTCAAGGACCACCTTATCAAGGTCAGTCGTCTTACACACAGCCTTCCTATGGGCAGTAGTATTATGGAAAATCTTATCCAGGGCAACCTGGAGGCCCACAAGGACAACCCTTTCAGGGACAACCTTCGGCCTATGGTGGTCCATCTTTTACTTATCCTGGGCAACCCTCTGGAAATCCAAGACAACCTTATATGCAACAAGGAAAACCTGGGGTCTAGCAGGGATACCCTTCTGGGCAACCCTCTGGATATCCAGGACAACCTTATATGCAACAAGGACAAACTGGGGTCCAGCAGGGATACCCTTCTGGGCAGGGTGGTCAGCCTTACGTACAACAAGGCGAACCCACTGTCCAATCTGGTCAGCTGTCTGGACAAGTTGGTCAACCTCAGATTTAATCAGGCGAACCAATTGTCTAGTCCACTCAGCCATCTGGTCCATCAGGACAACCCTCGGTTGTGCAAGGACAACCCAACACCCAACAGGCTCAACCTTCTGGGTAGATGGCCAATCTCAATCTCAACCAGGACAACCTTCTAGCCAGGTGGCTCAACCCCATTTTTCTCAAGGACATCTCTCTGGGCCTGCTCAACTGGGCATGCAAATGGTTGTTGCTTCCCAAGCTCCACCCGGTTTTCAGCCCCAGGCTGGGCCCCAGACCCAAGCTGGTCTTGAAATGCAAGTTGGGTTTAAATCTCAACCTCCTTATCAAGCGCAGGCTGGTCCCCAGGCTCAGTATGGATCCCAGCATCCTTATGGTTTCCAGCAATCCCAAGGGCAAGCTTAGTTTGTCCCATCCCAAAATTATCAACAAATGCAGGTGAGTCCTTATCAGAATTACTAGCAACAGTATGTTGCTCCTGCAGGTCAAGTTGGTAATCAATGGAATGCTGGGGGGCAAATCCAGGGTCAGCCGTCCAGTTATGGCTATAACCCCTATGGACAAAATGCCTACGAATAGAACCCCTATGGGCCAGGTCCGTCTGGACAAAATCAATGGGGGCAATCGACAACTGGTTGGAACCATGGTGATACCCCTTACCCATGGCCACATATGTCCTTTAATCCTTAATTACCCTTCTTAGCAACATTGGAACTGCCAGATGTGTCCAAACTGACCAGTGATCCTATTCTTCATAATCCGTACTAGCCACCAGTTCCAACTAAGATTCCCGGTGATTGTCCCAAATTTGATGGCAAAGTTGGAGAAGACCCCCAAGTCCACATTATGACTTATCATCTCTGGTGTTCGTCAAATTCGTGGCTTGACAATTTAGTCTGGCTCCATTTTTTTCAAAGGACCCTCACTGGCTCTGCTGCTAAGTGGTATATTGAATTAGCTCGCGGATCACATTATGACTTATCATCTCTGGTGTTCATCAAATTCGTGGCTTGACAATTTAGTCTGGCTCCATTTTTTTCAAAGGACCCTCACTGGCTCTGCTGCTAAGTGGTATATTGAATTAGCTCGCGGATCTTTTCAGGATTTTAACTCATTGGTGATGGCATTTTTAACTCATTTTCAATTGCCAATTCAGTATGAGACAGGCACACATCTCTTCACGTCTCTTAAACAGAATACGGCCACGCACATCTCCAATCATATACATGAATGGAGACGACGTCATTGTTTAATTAAATTTTGGATTCACGATCAGCTCCTGACCGATTGGTTTACAACCTCCTTTGTCCCTGCGATCGCACAGGACATTGCTATGGGGGCATGTGTAACTAAAGAGTAGGCTATTGCGCATGCTCAGTACCTTGACTTGGTTTATTCCTAGTCCGGTACACTATATGATTATTTGCCTGACGCCCAGAGGCCCGGAACTTCCAAAGCTCTGCCAAAGCCATCTGTTGACGGTGTCATTGGATCTGTAAATCCATCCTCTAAGAAATCCTCCACGAACCCTGGGAAGCAAAAGTCGAATGCTTCGAATGAAAATACTTCCCAGACTGTGTCTAATTCTGGTAATACTTCTGAGGTTAATGTCGTCTAGTCCACCACAGCAGATAAAGCCTTGAAAGGAAAAAAGAAGGGAAAAGGGAAAAATAAAGCTGATCAACCCAAGCAGGATTCCCCTATACCTCCGCCCAAGGAAGGATCCAAACACAAGCCCAAGTATCCTTGTCTTATCTGTGACGAGGATCACTACACCAAAGACTGCCCAAGGTGGTCTGAAGTTAATCGCTTGTTGAAAGGTGCTCCTGGGACTCCTGCAGTGCTGAAAGAACCTTTCCCCTCTCACCAAATGCAAATGGTGGCTAACCCATCCCAATTCTCTTCTCCCTTTGGTTCTCAAGTGTTCATGGCTGGAAAGATTCTCGTTCACATTAGTACTCAAGCAAAAGAATATCCATCACCTGTCGGGAAAGAGCCTGAGGTCCCCTCAAGCACTCCTTCGCCCAATTCTGGTCCGCTCCATATTGAGAGACCTAGCACTGAGACGCCTATTCGACCCCTTCCTAAAGGTGTACTCCGGAGATCTTCTTACAACCCTAATGCTCTTGCTGCTCAGCACTACAACATCATTGAGGACTTAGCCTAGGCTCTGTCAGCTATGTCCGCTCTAGAAGTTCTCCAGAGTTGCCCCTCCCAGAGGAAGTCCTTGCTATCAGCCATCGGTGGCATCGACTGGGCTGACTTGGATTTGATCACTTTCGATCTCGAGAGCCATGTACCAAGATTAACTCACCAAATTTCCTTCCTTATCTAGGTCATCATCAACTCTAAAACGATTCATCGTACGGTTATTGATGAAGGTGCTTCAAATTGCATTATGTATGTTGCTTGTTGGAAGGCTATTGGTTCTCCGACCTTGAGTCAGTCTCCTACAACCTTGGAAGCCTTTGATGGGAGAGAGTCTCGCCCTTATGGTATCCTCCAACGCTTGCCTATTACTTTGGAAGGGAAGACTGTCGAAGTGGAAGTTGAATTCGTTGATGCTAATCTAACTTACAACCTCCTTTAGGGCCGAAGTTGGACATATGCCATGCGAGCCGTGGCTTCATCTCTATTTCGTGTCATTCGTTTCCCTCATCAGGGGAAGATTGTCATAGTAAACCAACTGTCTTTCTTTGCCTCCTCTTCTGAAGGCAACGTGCCTTTTGTGGAGCATACCTCCATTCCATTAGAGAGTGTGGGAGCTGGGCTCTTTAAAGATCCTACCCTCATGGGTGTCTTTTCACTCCCACCTCCGAACGTTGCTCCTATCAGTATGATTTCTGTTCATTCTGATCCTTGGGTTCTTCCCCCCATTGACCAGATAGAATCATGGGGCGATGAGATGCCGTTGAGTCCTGTCGAGCTCAACTACGTTGAGATTGTTTCTGTATCAGCTCCCTTACCTTAAGCTGCTCCTTTGAGCAGAGCTCTTGACTCGTATTCTCATTCCCCTTGGCTTGGAGACTATGCTTCTTCAGATCCCTTAAAGGAAACATTTCCTTATGATGAAGCCCTTATCGAGACTATGTCTCTCAAGGAACCCCCTTGGTCTGATCACCCCCATCGTTCCTCATCTCTCCCTGTCCACCAAGAAGTGCTCCCTTGTCCTGAGCACTTTGCTTCTGGTTCTCCATTGCACACTGTTGTTACCCTTAGCCCTTTTGCCAAACAGGGCATTGATTATATAGCCGGTAACCCTCGCTCGGCTGGGGGGCATGGGTGTTGGAAATAATACTGAGAGGGGGGGTGAATCAGTATTATCAAGTCAAATATTCCTTTTTCAAAATCAATTGATATATGCTACTTCAGTTAATTAAACCCACGTATATACGCAACTATTCAGAAGGAAACCACCGCATACAAAGAAACTTTTGATTTACTTTATCTTTCTGATGTTGATTGTTAATCTGTGTTTTCAGAATCAAATAACATGTAACCAGAAACAATAAAACAGAGCAGAAAGACAATCGCACACAAGAACACAAGATATAAGGTGGAAACCCAATGTGGGTGAAAACCACCTGCTGCAATTCGTCTCTATCTTCCTTTAAATTAGAAACTTCTTTTACAATGTACTGGTGCAGTCCTTTACCGGTACGTAGGCTGAAACCTGCAAAGAGCTACAACCCTCTCTCGTTCTCTAGATTCTCCTGGAAGGGAGCTACAACCCCCTTTAGCTCTTGCACTAGCGAAGATACTAGTACGTAGGTGCTGGCCTACAAAATACTACAACTTTCTCTTTCTTCCAGGGACCACGTTTCATAAATTTTCAGACTGGATCCATGAACATCAATCAATCATCAAGAATCAACCAATCTCCTTTTCACCAATTAGATCTAAATCAAGTAGATACTTCTCTGACAGTTGTACCCAAAACACAGTACCATAAACCACACACCAAAATCTGAACCCAGAACACAACAACAATAAACAGAAGCAGCTAGATCACAACTCAAAATATATATACGCTATTTCAATAACCTGAAACATGCGTGCATATGCTTCTGAGTTTGGAACAACCAGTGTATACGCTGTTCTCATTCACTAAACAAGCGTGTATACACGCCTTTGCTTCACTGAACCTGCGTACAGATCTATAAAGGATAATTCACTCTTTCAGGTATTCAAACACTAATTAACCCAGATTATCAGTGTTATAGATCAAGCAAGCGCCACATATAATAGACCAGAGTCATACAAAGATACTATCATTCAAACTTAAATATTATGACCCATCAATAGAACTTATCCTTCTCTTTGCGCTAAGGTTCCTCCTTTATTCAGATCCACATCTGCACCTTATCCCAATTACCAGTATTCCAGATCTAGCATTTTATCAGATATTCAATAATAATTCAGATGATCATTTGCCACATGATCTCCTTCCTGTTTTATAGTCTTAGGCCTTCCACAATACCACGGTCCAAAACCATAATAAACCAATACCACGGACCCAATACTTCGGATAAACACTTCTGACGAGGTACCATGGTCCAAAACCATAGGTTCAAATACCAAGGACTAACTACCATGGACCAAAGGTAAGTTCTCCAACATATACGCACCTTTGTAACGTCTAACCCGCGTGTATACGTGTCTTCGTCTAGATGAACCCGCGTATATGTCTTTTCCTTCATTCTGAAAGCCTGAACTGAGATCTGTTACCAAAGACAGTTGCCATCAAGGACAACACCTGTGCTATGGACCCAAACCTGTGCTATAATGCCAACAAGCTCCCCCTTTGGACTTGATCGCAACCCCAAGATCCTCAAAGTCATTCTCCCCCTTTGTCATCAAGGGCAAAGGGTTGTGCTCCCCCTGAGTACATGCTGAAATTTCTTCCCTGGTGTGCTGACCATGGCCCCCTTGACTGTAGGCAAGATCTGCAACAAGATGTTCTTCAAGAAAAACAATGACATAAAAGACCTTCCTATCACAAAAAGACTCAATACTTCTATCCATCACCCAAACAAGTGGGGCTCGTCCAGAAATTTACATATGACAACCAAATACATTACATTTTCATCCCAGGCATAGTGGGGAAACCAAAATAGGCCATTTCATGACCTTGACACCATAAAAGAGATACATGACATAGAGACGAAATATCTAGAGCAGGACTTATGAAAGTCACCAATAATTGATAGCAATAGCATCTGTCAATCACCATTCAGATCAGCAACCATGATTTCCTTCTGTTCTCCCTCTGCAATTGTTTCACCAACAACAGCTGTGAACTAGAACCAAAAGCTTCTAAGATAATGCCAACAATGCATCATTAGAAGTTTATCTACTCCCCCAGAACCTGTGCCGGATGGCCTATATGAAGATATCTTCAACCAAAGCCTGTTCCTATAGATATCCATCAAACCTCCATATACGCGACTGTCTCTGCACAAACCGGCGTATGTACACGGATCCTCCTCAGTCAACTCGCGTACACCACTTCTTCTCTGAAACAGACCAGCTTAGCAGCAAGATGATGCATCAACTACTCCCAGCTTCTGTTTGAGATATTCAAAAGTTTCCTTGGGCAGTGGTTTGGTGAGAATATCAGCAACTTGTTCCTTAGAAGGAACATACTCCAATTTGACCTTTTATTCCAACACTTGTTCCTGGAGAAAGTGATACTTGATCAGTATGTGCTTGGTCTTTGAATGCATGTCTGGGTTCTTTGAAATGCTGATTGCACTTCTATTATCACATAAGATGGAGATAGGTGGTGTGCAAGTGATCTGAAACTCCTACAAGGTTTGCCTCATCCAGAGGAGTTGGGTGCAGCAAGATGCAGCTGCCACATATTCCGCTTCAGTTGTAGATAAAGTAATCAAACTCTGTTTCTTGCTGAACCAAAATACTAATATGGAACCCATAAAGAATGCACCACCACTTGTTCTCTTTCTGTCATCTACGCTTTCAACCCAATCTGCATTTGTATAAGCATGAAGAGTGAGATCTGTATCTCTAGGATACCATAAGCCATAGTTTTGAGTTCCTTGAAGATACTTGAAAATTCTCTTTACTACCTGAAGATGGGTTTCCTTAGGATTTGCCTGAAATCTTCCCACTATTCCCATTGCATGCACGATGTCTGGTCGGGTACCTGTCAAATAAAGAAGACTTCCAATCATGGAACTATAGGTTGGTTGATGCACTGCTACTGATTCATCATTTGTACTGAGGCTGCATCCTGTAACCATGGGTGTACATACTGGTTTTGCATCTTCCATGCCATATTTCTTCAAAATCTTCTTGAGATACTTGGTTTGAGACAAAAAGATACCGCCTTCATTTTGTTGGATTTGCAATCCAAGAAAATATGTCAGTTCTCCAAGCAAAGACATTTCGAATTCTTTCTGCATCACCAAGGCAA
>APFE031709700.1:107991-126771 GCA_000404065.3 Pinus taeda | reverse complement strand
TGAAACAACAGGCAGATCAACATCGCAGCGAAAGGAGTTTTGATGTAGGTGATTGGGTATTCCTACGGCTACAACCATATCAGCAAATGTCCCTCAAGCAAGCTAAGAAGGATAATAAATTATCACCAAAGTATTATGGTCCGTACAAGGTGTTGCAAAAGATTGGTACTATGGCATACAAATTGGAGCTTCCTGCATCTTCTCGATTACACCCAGTTTTCAATGTTTCATGTTTAAAGAAGGTTATAGGCGACAAGCTCGCAGTTCAAACAATATTGCCAGAACTTGACAAGGAAGGAAAAATTATATTGGAACCAGAAGTAGTCACAGAAACAAGAACTTGATAGCTACGAAATCGATCAATTTCGGAGTATCTCATCAAGTGGAAGAACTTATCCGCTGAAGATTCCACATGGAAGGATGAGAATTTTATACAGAAGCATCCAGAACTACTCCAGCGTTGAGGACAACACTTTCTTGAAGGAGAGGGGCATGTTAGGTCCCTATAATACTAGTGATTACCCCATTAATATTGTAGTTATATCCCTTATTAATATTGTTGTGCCCCTATTGTCCCCATATTGTTATTACTGTGCTCCATAGAATCCTTCTATTGTTATTTTTGTGACTTTATATTATTATTGTTAGGTCGGCTGGGTTATATTGTGACTCCTTAGACTCCTATATATAGAAAGGAGGTTTTGTCATTTGAATCATCAAACAATTATTCATTTATGTAATGTAAAGGAGGTTTCCCCCTCGAAGAGGCTGAATTCTAAGGCGTTGATCTATCTTTTCTATTTTTTTGTGAAGCTGGTTTCATAACAGTGTAAGCTTGGCAGTGCTTCCTTTTTCTATTAATTGTATATAGGCAGATAACAAAAAATATGTCTGGTGGCCTCAACCTGCCCGAGGGAAACCAGGTCTGTTGGCCACCGATCATCATCATATGTCGTCCAAAATTTAAACAGTTTGAGAATATCCATCCATGCTAAATATACCATTGTATCTAGTGTATGCTTAATCCTTCGACTTTCAAAGTAAATGCTATTCGATCAAATCGACATAAAACCAAAAAAAATCTTTTTTCTACTCTACTTCAGTCATCAGATGACTCAATAGGGGCCGGGTCCTTAGCACTCAACCTAGACACTTCATTCTGCAGCAAGCTTTGAATTTGTTTTTCAATTCGGCCGAAACAAACATTCTTATGATATTGTTGTTCCTTCACTGCCTGAATATCCTTTTGGATGTCCTTTAGGTTTGGATCCTCTTTTTGTGCTTGCATTGGTTCTTCTAGGTCCCTGTGTGTTTCCATGGCCCTGGCTAGCAGGTTCTTCATTACTTAGTACAATTGGACTGTCTGTCTAAACAACGTTTGCCAACCTCTGGTATGTCTTGGATCGATGAATGGGGGATCCCATTCCTCCATTGGAAGCGATTTTGTTGTTGCCTTGGCATTTAGCTCTGCCTCCCATGTTGAAATTATAGCTTTAACCTGAGTTGGAGTTCCTCCATTATATGCATGCATTAGGTTCTGCATGCTTTCCTCTCCAGTTTTCATGCCCCTCTTTCACTGGGTCTTGCTAGTTGAAGCCACCGATGACTTCTTTTTCTTTTCTGTTTGTTTGCAGGCACGACAAACCCATTTTCTTCCCAACCTCACTTCTGCCTTCACCATTTTGTTTTCCTTTTGAATTTTTTCCAACCTCCACCCCTCTCTAGTTCTTTCCTGCTCTCGGTATCAGAGCGCTGGAGTCAGAGCGGCAGAAGAGTTAGATAAACCTGTAAGAGTAGCATAAGTTCAATCATTATAACCAGACCATATTTCATTCGTGGCCTTCAACCTTTCCATGTAAAACACCTTTACAAAATTGCAAATTTGAATTTCAAGGAGGTGACCCAAGTACCCCCCAGTCCCTTCCCATCTTTCCTTCATCCTCACTGTGCGCAATGGTAAGAGATACTCTTCCCTCCACCACTTAATTTCCCCCTTGTGTTGGGTTGTGTTATATTCTTTCCACGACTAGATCCCCTAGTTAAACTGGGGGGTTGTAGGGGGGCGGAGCCCCCCTTTGTTGCGTCAACTGCACAGTGAGGGCTTTGAGGGGGCCGGTTAGCCCCCCTCTACGAGTTCCGGGGCAACGCCCCAGGGAAATTTGTTTTTGGACCCTATATTAGGTGGGTGGACCTACCTATGGTTTTGTGCATGGTTTTCGCACATGGTTTTGGGTGCGATAGTTTTCGGTCCATGGTATTGGATGCTTCGACATGTATATATATGCATTGTAACATTGAAAGGAACATAATGAAAAATCAATCTGGTAGTCACGGTTTTGGGATCCAGGGGAAAAATCTCTATGTATATTTGTTTTATGTGTTACGCTCTCGCTATTGTTTATTTTCCGCATTTTAGAATTTGTATGCAGGTAATTTCTGTACGGGGTTAAAACTTACACCTTGCAGAAGACAACCAACTAGGTTCCAGGATGGGGACCAATGATACCCAGGTTTGCAGACAAGTAAGGTTTGGGATAACCAAAACAAGAAATGCATGAGTTTAGCTCGGTTTTAGCAAAAATTGCCAGCCCACTAAAATCTGGAATCCTCGAATCCTCCCTCCTACCCCTGAGGATATTGAAATTACCCTGCAGTCCGACTTGAACTAGAATGACTGAGAGAAATGTAAATAACATACCTAGAGCTCCCCCCTAGTCGGTCTTATGGGCCTCTACCCATCCATATCGCCACTTCCACCAGATTGTATTCACCATGGCAGAATTACCAGCCGCACTTGGGTTCCAGTCCCCCAATTCCCTATTTTTCCCTTCTACTTCTCCGAATTACTCGGGAGCCAAGCTGTGACCAGTTGGTTGAGCTTACTAAAATTAAGGTACCCCAACACCCCTTTCCTACCCCCCTGGGTCTGCATGTCTCCCACTAACCAGACTAAGCCTGAATGGGAGGAAAAGTATGCATTGCACTTCCCATATGCCCCTCGCACCCCTCGTTGGTTCTGGAGACTACCAGACAGCTGCAGGCTCTTAGGGGAGCCTCGACCCCTTCTATATCCTAGTTTGCAGGTTTCCACGATGGTCATTGCCAATTTCACTACCCAGGAGCTGAAAATCACTCCTATTTTCTATAGAAAGTAAAAAACCAGACATCAACAACAAAAGACTGAACCAAATTTCTCCCAAAACATTCGAAATCACCACATTTGATGCCAGAACACCCTCCATCCTTGCAGCATTGATTCCATATCAATACGAAGGTAGGCCTGAAATACATACCAGTCTCCTTCCGAGTTGTTGAAGGTGATTTCCAGGTGTAGACGACAATCCCTTCTCTCGTAGGCCTATTTCTCCCTTGAGCTTCTAGTCTCGTTACCTGCTACATGTTTCCTTCTCCAGCCTTGCATGCATGCAATGAACGCCTTCACCACCTTTCCACCTCGAATTATTGCCAACCTACCCTTTTGTTTTCCTGAGGCAACCTCCACCTGCCTATCTCTCTCGGTACATCCTGCCAAGCTCGTGTGGGGTCCTTGGATGGGCCACCCACGTACCCTGTCCATTTGTCCTTATATCATGTAAACGATCCAATTCTAGATCCCTTCTCCCATCACACCTCGATCGAGGGCCTTGTATCACTTCCTTGTCCTTTTCCAAAATCTCCCTTAGAATGTTCAGTCCTTCTATTTGGTTTGTTTCGTTCCCAAGGATGTCCAAGTTGTTTCTTGGATTACCACAACCCCAATTTGCCAGGAAATCAGCTGCTACATTCCCTAAACGACGAACATGTGTTGAGTTAAGGTATGCTATCTCTTTAACGAGGATTCCTATATCCTGGACTAATCTTGTTGTTCTCCAACTCTTACTTATTTTTTCCCAATGGGTACCTTGCTGGAGTTCTTTCATAGTGTCTATCACTAAGGTGGAATCTCTTTCCACCACTAACTTCTGAAATATTTCCCTTCTTGCAATTTCCAATCCTTGTTTGAGTGCATTGAATTTCGCCTCATTGTTGCTCGTGATTCCATAGTCCATTGAAAACAACCAGATTGCTTGACCATGGTGGTCTCTAAATATTTCTCCAAATTCGGCTTCACCAGGGTTTCTTTTAGTAGCTCTGTCAAAGTTTAGTTTTATGACGTCCTCAGGAGGGTAAGTGAAGTATGATAAGGATTAAGTGGGGGAAGTTTTTATCTTCCATGAGCTTGGCATCAACATTTGTGGGGTTAGGTTGAGCATTGTCAGGATTTGAATCTCCTAGGGTGTTTGATGAGTCTCATCATTGAGTAATTATATGGGCCTTAATTGGCCTTAATTCACCTCCTAGCTTAGTCAAACCAACTATTCTCACAACTTATTGCATAGTTTTGATTATATTTTGCTTATGGGATGAGTTAGAGTTGGATATTTTGCTTTGTGGTCTAATGTGCATGTAATGCAGGAATAAAGGATAAAAGCAAGGGAAATGCAGGGATGAAAGGTAAAAGCAAGGAACTAAAAACTCGGATGGGACAAGGGAGAGTAATTACAAGAGATAAATCCTCTTCATTTACTGCCCCTCCATTCGAATATCCCTTCATCAGCTAAAAGTACAAACAACCACCTTCTAAAAAGAAACCAAGCAAGTCAAGGTGCAAACAGCCAAATCAAGAGTACTAGAAGGCAGCCAAGCAAGTGAAAGAGAAAGTACGAGTTATCTTGAGTTGGGAGCCAAGCCTCCCTACTAGAAGGTTGCCGAGCTAGTGAAAGTGACAGAAAACAACTTATCTCGAGTTGGGAGCCAAACCACCCTAATTTTGAAGGAAGTCATTGGATACCTCAGATGTAAGTAGAGAGGCTTAGGACCTCAATTTTTTTAGTTAGTTAGTCAGGAAGGATTCAAACTTCTATTGTAAAACTCTATTTTATTTCTGAACTGCAAAGGCTTGTGACAGTTTGCTCTGTAATCCATGGTTTCTATAATAAGAATGAATTCTGTTTAAGCCAAATTTCAGTTAACTTCGAAGGTTGAAGCTCTTGGGTTAGGGCCCGACCCAGGCAACCAAAGCTCCTCTTTGCTTTACCGTTATAATAGCATAGGTTCCTGGTTTTCATTTTTTATTTACTTAAGTAGTTTCATGGTTTTTCTCATTCATTTGGTTAAATAAATTTCTAGTTCTGCTCGTCTACATTGTGATTCAGTTTACTGTCACTTGTGCCTTATTTCAGTTCACGGGTTAGTTAGGAGAAAAATATCACTATCAGGTTGTTCGCAGGTGTCTCGGTCTCATCTCCTCCCTTTGGGACCATGATTTGAGGAAGGGATCCTTCAGCAACCCCCAAAAACACAGGTTTCTGGTTCTAGCATGAGCTATGGAGTCTGTCGTTTGATGTAGTTACTCGTTCACCTTCACTGGTTTTCTTTGTCATTTTCATTTGAAACCGCCTCCAACACGTTCCTCATACATCGCTTCCTCCCCGTCCAATCACTAACAAACCTTCACAATCACCATCCGATTCACTATTTTCTCCAACTATTGCCTCGAGTGGAGTCCACCACTTACTTTATGAACTTTAAGTCCCCACTGTCAATATATCTTGCCTGATCCGATGACTGTCGCTTCACTTGATCACCAACTAGCTTGGCTGATCTCCACCGTTGATCAGCCCCACCTGATCCAACGGCTATCGCGCCATATCGCGTGGATTTCTGTTCGACTGTTATCCACTCGAGAGCATGCGAAATGAGTGGTTTTCCTGTGCTACATGTCGCGCAGTAAGGCTAACCGTGTGAAATTTCAAAATATAGCTTATGGTTTTGAGGGCACGCGAAATACAACTTACTGCCTCCGAAACCCACTCCACCATTTCCACACATTTTCTTTTGACCGCAATATAATATCCGCTGTCCATATGCCGACTAGCCTCATCCGTCCATCTCTTGACTTCACCCACGCGATAAGATCTGAGCCATTCATCTCCTATTAACCTCATCCGTCCATCTCTTGACTTCAACCGTGCGATAAGATCTCGACCATTCATCGCCTTTGTTACCTTGATTCGTCCATCCATTCACTTAATTCTTCATGATACAATATCCACCGTCCATCTTCTGTTCATTGATCAATCCAATAGTCCCTATGCACTACTGTATCCTTACGTCCTCCTTTCGTTGTTTTAAACCTTTGATCGCTCTTCCGCTTGAAAACCTATTTAGCCTAAGTTTCTTTGCTACACCTTAGTATAGTTTAATGCTCTTTACTTCTGCAACTTAGATAGCAACCTTAGATTAGTGATTGTTTTAGCAATTCTTCTTAGCATAGTTGTTTAAATTGGTTAGTTAGGTTATGGGCTAGAATTTCATGATGTTTTCTTCATTTTGCAATAGAGTAGCTCTCTCTTAGAATAGGTGTGCTCTTCTTCCATCAAAGAATTAAGCTTCTTCTGACCCTATAGAAGTTTGGCTTATAACCCCTGGGGTCTCTTGCCAGATAAATAATGACAACATGTAGGACCTTCACTTATACTTGTGCATATAGCACTATCACCTCCAAGTTTGTAGGAATCCCAGGTTGATAAGTAAAGCTGGTAGCCCTGGGAGTTGAAAAATTATTGTTGCAATACCTAGCCTTATCATTTTTTGGAGTCGTTTTCGAGGAGGTGTCAGAGTAGAGTGATTACTTCTCTTTCTTCTATTTCTAGTCTCTAACTTTCTTTTCTTCTAGTTCTAGTCTTCAATTTTCTTCCATTAGTTTATTTATGCAAAAGTAATCTAGTTTCTTTCTTTCATTTGTCATTTGTCTACTTTCCTTTCCATTCTCCAAGTTAATCTAGTTTCCTTTCCATTCTGCAATCAACAATTTCATTTCTGTAAAACAAAACAAAAAAATATTTTCATTAGGCATATTTAATTTCAAAATTAAAAAATTGCATTGCATTATAGTTTTCCATTCAATCATAAAAACAAAAAAACAAAAAAATTCTCCAACACCAACCCAACCCCCCCATTTGATCATGTGGTGCAGTAAGAGCCACATCACTATTCACTCTTGTAGGTAGAAGAAGAAGATGACAAAGAATGAAGAAGAAATGGATGGAGATGATGACAATGAGGAAGATCCTCTTGGATTTGCCATTCAAGATACTGATGGTAGTGTGCACATGAAGAACATCCCTCCATCCTTTCTTCCAAAATTTCATGGTCTAGGGTCAGAGGATCTGGAAACCTTTCTCTTTGAATTTGAAATTATGTGTAGATATTATGGTTACTTATCAAAAACTCAAAAACTGAAATTGTTTCCAGTAACTTTAAACGATAGAGCTCTTAGGTGGTTCATGAGTTTAGGGACTAATTTAAAAAGATCATGGAATGATATGCAAAAGATACTTCTAGACAAATATAAAGATCATGCTCTTAAAGAAGAAATATTTAGAATGAATCAAATAGAAGATGAGAGTCTAGAGGATCTAATAGAGAGGTTCATGTACAATGTTAAGAGGGAAAAACTACATCACTTAGGAGCTGACACACTAAAAACCCTCTTACTTAGAACAATTAGGGATGAATGGATTTATCTCCTTAATATCATGAGTAAAGGTGATGTATACCAAATATCATTTGAGGAAATTTGTGAAACATGCAAACACATATCAAGACGAAAAGCAAGAGTAGGTAAATCATCATCAAGGTCAGTGAGTCAAGCTAAACTTGTAAATTTATTTGATGATTTTAAAGTAGAAATTCTTAGCAATCTAACAAAACAAGTAGAAATGTTAAGAATGCAAGATGAAGGAAAATAAAATGTTGATATTTGTGTTGCAGAATCACAGGATGTTAGACATTGTCCATCATTACCAAAGTTGAAGAAAGTTCACCAGGAGGACAATGGACCAAGTCCATTGCCAATACAACAATGTTATGTAACTCCAAGAGGAACATGGCAGCTTATTCAGCCTGATATGATGCAAGAGCCTAATTCAAAATTTCAAGCTTATGCACATCCACCTCCAAGTAGTTGGGACACACCTTTTCCTTGGCAACATTGGCCATCACAACCCCAAAACCAATCTTGGCAACAAGGTTGGCAAGGAACTTATGGGAGCCATCCACAATATCCTCAATATCCTCCATACCAAACTCCATGTTATCCTTACCATTCACCTCCACCACAATCACAACCCCATCCACATCCATCTCAACTATACACTCTCACTCAACTACCTGTACCACCATTTCCAGGCCCACACATTAAAGTAACTCAGCCCACTTACAATGTTGAGATACAACACTTCTAAACATCTGCTCTTGAGATCTATGGTATTCACCACAACTCAGGAAGAGTATTGCAAAAAAAATATTCTCCTAACATCATTGAAGGACAACATACAAAAGGAGAAGATTCAAAAGAGAATATCAAAGAACCATGGGCTGAAATTGATGAAGAGAAGACAACAAAATCAGAAGTTGAGAAAACTCCCTCATGGTTACCATCAAAACCTCCATATGTTCAAGAGAACACTCTGCAAAAAGAGGAAGATTTGAAGGTCGTGAGAGAACAACACATCCAAGATGATCCAAATCAGCAAGCGGACCAGAGATATCACAACTACATTGAAATATGGTTCCAGATGGTCACTAAGTTGCAGCATCATTGTCTTCCTCAAATATGCTTGATCCTTTCAAAGTCAAATCATTTGGTCTTTAGAATCCAGGTACATGGCACATCATACATTTCAAGCCCCCACATCATCTTGTTTGTCATCTTGATGTGCACTTGGCTCCATTGGAAGTATTCTTATACTTAAAAGTGATTTTCTTTTTCAAGTAGGGTAGGGTAAAAAAAAAATCTAAGGTGAAAACCTCCTTTGAGGCACCTCAAATTGGCACATTGATTGAAAACCTCCATGAGGCGGTCAATGGGATGAAAAAGAAAAAAAAAGGAAAAAACATAATTGTTATTTGCAGGTGGGTGAAAAAGACAAGCAAGGAGAAAAAAGAAGATCCAAAAGGAGCCCTGCCTCACATATGTTCATCTCCTCCACTCCTTACCGTGCATCCCTCCATAAATTCCATTTATTTTCACTTCATTGCTTCAACTCATGTGAAGATTGTGTTTTCAACAGAATCACCTCAACCATTACCATCATCCCTGCATCCACATACACTCCTACTCCCTCTTTCCATTCATTAAAGCATCCTCACAGCACCAGCTAACAACATGATCAAGAAATTCTAAGGGAAGATACCAACATTTCCAAGTGGTAATCCAGGATCTCCATAGCAGCGCAACATCAAATCGAAGAGCTCCACAGCAGCAGCAGCAACATCAAATCCAAGAGCTCCACAACAACAACAAAAACATCAGATCTGTAGTCAAGAAACCATCAATAGAAAACAGAGGAGGAAGAAGAATGACCATTAGCAGCACCTCTAATCTTTGACAACTGCAGCGTGGCATTAAGGCCACAGGTAAGTATCCTACTCACTCACTCATATGCATCATTTGATCAAAATTTGTAAAGGTTAAGAGGTAGTTGGTTTGTAAGTAAAAAGGTGGTCAGTTTCCTCTAAAAAGCTAGTGGATTACATACACAAGAAACTATGTCTTCTCAAGAATTTGCTCATTTCCTCCTCAAGCCTCACAAGCAAGATTCTCATCAAGTATATCTCATGAGAGGGTAGATATAGTGTTTTTTACGGCTACCATTTTAGAATGCTTGAAGAATTAAGATTTGGGGTAGAAACACTAGCTCACCAAAGATTCAGCATACCCTATTTTCTGATGCAATCACTCATGGACTCTAGCAGCAAAGAAAAGAAAGGAAATTCCCAATAGTTAGTTCACCATGGGTTAATTAGAATCCTCATTGAGGATGCCCTCCAAAACCTCAAAATCCCTATAACATGGACAATATTTAGAGACTTACCAACAGAGGATGACATCAAAAGAAGATACAGATATAGATGGGGATGAGATGGATAAAGAAGAAACTAATACAGAGGGACATGATGAAGAAGAACACAAGGAGGATGATGCTGAAACAAAGGAGGAAATGAAGCAAGAAACTGATAGAGATGAGAAAGAAAAACAGAGAGGAATAAGGAATTGAAACAAAAGGGGAAGAACAAAAGGAGGAGTCATCTAGGGTGTCTCCAAAGGCCCCTGAGTAGAAGGCAACAACTGTCATTATTGCTCTCAGCACACCAGTCAAGAAAAAAGGGAAAGGAAGGAGGCAAACCCCTTTACATTTCAGAACAAGAAAAATATGCATGAAACAAAAAGAACTAAGCGGCTTCAGGGATAGAGAAGAAATAATTAGAGATCAACTTGAAAATGCATCCCTAAGAAAACAATTGCAGAAAAAGGGAAAATCAACTAGCATGTATGGCTAGCCTCTCCTTGAAATCCATCCATTGTAGGATTCTAGCTAAATCATTTGCTCTTTACCTCAGAGAACAGTGGCTGCAATTTCAGATTAAAACACCAGCACAGAGGGGAACCAAGCCATTTCAGGACTACAAGCAGTTTATTGATCTTTATGATCAAATTACACTAGAGGATGGGGCCAAAATGGCTGATTTTTACTTGCACAACATGGCCCTCACAGACATGGATATTTGGGATCCTAATGCAGAACTAGGAGATCTACAATTAGAGGCTTTGGCATCATGGATGAACCATGAGGAGTCAAGGGCTGCACAGATGAAAATAATATTGGCCAGAGAACAAAATGAACCTCTTTTTCATCATAGCTAAACAATCAAATCCCATGGCCCTAATCAACACCCATAATCTAATTGCAAACAATCCTCGGCTCGCAGTTAGATATCTTGCTGCCCAAGAGCAAGAAATTTCACATTTTGAAGATATGTTTATGCTACTAAGAGATGATAATATACATGTCTGCTAAAGGAGATGGAACACAATGCCACATAGCTTGAGGATTAGAAAAGAAAAGAGGAAATGGGCAGTGGGAAGAAGTAGAAAGGAAAGAAGGCTCCTGTAAACAAGAAGAAAAGACCACAATAAAAGCATGGGATGTCAGAGAGGCTACGAGAGCCACTAAGTTGCTCAGAGGATGAGAAACACTATCAATAGGAGGGTGATGATGAGTCTTATCATTGAGTAATTATATGGGCCTTAATTGGCCTTAATTCACCTCCTAGCTTAGTCAAACCAACTATTCTCACAACTTATTGCATACTTTTGATTATATTTTGCTTATGGGATGAGTTAGAGTTGGATATTTTACTTTGTGGTCTAATGTGCATGTAATGCAGGAATAAAGGATAAAAGAAAGGGAAATGCAGGGATAAAAGGTAAAAGCAAGGAACTACGGTAAAAGACCTTGGTAAAAACTTGGATGGGACAAGGGAGAGGAATTACAGGAGGTAAATCCTCCTCATTTACTGCCCCTCCATTCGAATATCCCTCCATTAGCTGAAAGTACAAACTACTCCCTTCTAAAAACTAGCCAAGCAAGTGAAGATGCAAACAACCAAATCAAGATTACTAGAAGGAATCCAATTAAGTGAAAGAGAAAGTACAAGTTATCTTGAGTTGGGAGCCAAGCCTCCTTACTAGAAGGCAGCCGAGCTAGTGAAAGTACAAAAAACAATTTCTCTCGAGTTGGGAGCCAAACCACTATAATTTTGAAGGAAGTCATTGGAGACTTTAGATGTATAAATAGAGAGGCTTAGGACCTTAGTTTTTTTCAGTTAGTTAGTCAGGAAAAATTCAGAATTCTATTGTAAAACTCTATTTTATTTTTGAGCTGCAAAGACTTGTGACAATTTGATCTGTAATCCATGGTTTCTATAATAAGAATGAATTCTGTTTAAGCCAACTCTGATTTAACTTTTAGGGCTGAAGCTCTTGGGTTAGGGCCTGACCCAGACAGCCAAGGCTCCTCTTTACTTTACCATTATGCTAGCATAGGTTCCTGGTTTTCATTGTTTATTTGCTTAAGTAGTTTCATGGTTTTTCTAATTCATTTGGTTAAATAGCTTTCTGGTTCTGCTCATCTGTGTTGTGCTTCAGTTTAATGTCACTTGTGCCTTATTTTAGTTCACAGGTTAGTGAGGAGAAAAAGATCACTATCAGGTTATGCGCAGGTGTCTCGGCCTCATCTCCTCCCTCTGGGACCATGATTTGAGGAAGGGATCCTTAAGCAACCCCCAAAAACACAGGTTTCTGGTCCTCGCATGAGCTATGGAGTTTGTCGTTTGATGCAGTTACTCGTTCACCTTCACTGGTTTTCTCTGTCATTTTCATTTGAAACCGCCTCCAGCACGTTCCTCATACATTGCTTCCTCACTATCCGATCACCAATAAACCTTCACAATCATTGTCTGATTCTCCATTTTCTCCAACTGCTGCCTCAAGTGGATTCCACCACTTACTTTATGAGATTCAAGTCCCCAATCTCGATCTGCCTTGCCTAATTCGACGAATGTTGCTTCACCCGATCATCAAATAGCTTGGCCGATATCCACCGTTGATCAGCCCCACCTGATCCAATGGTTATTGTGCCATATCACGTGGATTTATGTATGACCGTTATCCACCTGAGAGCACGCGAAATGAGTGGTTTTCCCATGTTACGTGTCACGCAGTAAGGCTAATCGCATGAAATTTCAAAATACAACTTATGGTTTTGAGGGCACGTGAAATATAGCTTACCGCCTTCGAAACCTGCTCCACCATTTCCGCGTGTTTCATTTGCCCGTGATCTAATCTCCGCCATCCATCTGCCGACTAGCCTTATTCGTCCATCTCTTGACTTAATCTACGTGATAAGATCTCAGCCATCCATTTCCTATTAACCTCATCCGTCCATCTCCTGAATTCACCCGCATGATAGATCTCGACCATTCATCTCCTTTGTTACCTTGATTGGTCCATCTATTCGCTTAATTCTTCACGATACGATATCCAGCATCCATTTTCTGTTCATTAATCGATCCAACGGTCCCTATGTGCTACTGCATCCTTAGGTCCTCCTTTCATTGATTTCAACCTCCGATCGCTCTTCCACTTGAAAAACAATTTAGCCTAAGTTTCTATGTTGCACCTTAGTATAGTTTAATGCTCTTTACTTCTACAACTTAGATAGCAGCCTTATATTAGTGATTGTTTTAGCAATTCTGCTTAGCATAGTTGTTTAAATTGGTTAGTTAGGTTATGGTTTAGCATTTCATGCTGTTTTCTTCATTTCTGCAGTAGAGTAGCTCTCTCTTAGAATAGGTGTGCTCTTCTTCCATTAAATAATTAAGATTCTTCTGACCCTATACAAGTTTGGCTTGGAACCCCTGGGGTCTCTTGTCAAGTAAGCAATGACAACAGGCAGGACATTCACTTCTACTTGTGCATATAGCAATGTCACCTCCAAGTTTGTATGAACCCCGGGTTGATAAGTAAAGCTAGTAGCCCTGGGAGTTGCAACATTATTGTTGCAATACCTAGGCTCATCAGTCTTGTTCCCCAGTCCTCTAGATACCATTTCTTTGCTAAAATGGTTTCATGGAGATTTTATTTGATAATCTTCCACACTTCCACAACCATATTTTTTTGTCTTTGAAAACCCTTCGATTTCTTTCTTTCCACACCGACCACAGGAATAATCCTAAAGAGATGTTCCAGGCTCGGTTCAGGATGGGACTCTTGTAGATTTTCTTCCTCCAACTTTCCATTGTTATTTTTGTTTTTGAGTAATCTCGATCTGAATGACCAAAGAGAATTTCATGAGTTTTCCATAGGACATTTCTATAGGTGCAGGAGTTTAGTAGATGTTCCATTGTTTCCATTTGGGCCTCACACATACAACAAACCGAAGGTCCTTGAATCCGTATTTTTTGTAGTTGGTCCCCTGTGAGAGCTCGACCATGGAGGACCACCCAGAGGAAAAAATCTACCTTCGGTTATAACTGTTCCTTCCATATTTGTCCCCATCTAGGTAAACCTTGCTACTGTTGGTGTTCTGCTTTCGAGTAGTAGCCCTCGTATATTGTAAACATACCCTAAATTTTGTATCCCCACCTTATGATATCCATTCCTTCGGATATCATTATTCTTCTGGAATTGACCTCTTTGGCATATGCTATCCATTGGAGAGAATCTGGTGCTGCTGGCGAGTGTTGTCTCATTTTCCACTCTCTCCATGTTGATCTTTCATCTAATTCCCAAAATTTATTCACAGTCTAATTTTCTAGTCGATTTGTGTAAAGGAAAATTTCCACTAGGTCCTGTCGACTAAAGAGTTTTTCACTCTGTTGTTAGGCATCTTGCCAAAACATGGCCTTATCCCCTCCCCTAATATCCCAAATTATATGGTTCCTTATTAAATATTTGTTTTCTGTTGCTAAGTTCCATATGGTTGATCCCCTTGTATTCTCCTAAGTTCTTAGTCTTCCTTTTGTTGTCCTCGACATTCTATATTTCCTTTCCCATATTTATTTCCATAAGTCATTACCTCCATGTATCCATGTCCACCAAATCTTTTCCCCCACAACCTGGCTCAGAGTATAAGGGTCCCGAAGGCCCATACCCCCTACTATTCTGGGCTTAGTTAACCAATTCCAAGAGAGGAGAGCCAATTTATTTGATGTTTGAGGCCCTTTCCATAAGAATTCTTTGAAGATATTTGTCATGTCATTGCATAATGTTTTGGGCGCTACTAGACCTGAAAGCTGGTAAATAGGGATGGATTGTAGCATTGACTTTAGAAGGATGACTATGCTAGCCATGTTAAGGGCTCAAAAGGTCCAGTTTTGAAGGCGACTGTGAATCCGATCCAAGAGAGCCTTCCAATCTCCCACTATGAGAGGATTGAGGTTTAAGGGGATACCCAGGTATTTCGAGGGTAGGGTTCCTATTTGAAAGCCCATAATTCTTGCCAGGAAGGCTTGGGATTCAGCAATAGTGTTGAAGGAAAATATATCAGACTTATCTTTATTGATCTGGGTTCCCAAGGCATTCATGAAATCTTGAAGGATAGCCAAGAGAGATCTTGCTTCCCTGACGGTGGCTTGGAAGAGAATCATAATGTCATCAACAAACTGTTGATGAGTTGAAGGAAGGTCATTTCCCCACATGCAGAGGCCTATGGATTTTCCTTCTTGGACTTTAGCTTTGACATATCTTGCAAGACCTTTTGCTGCTAGGATGAAGAAGAAAGGTGAAATCGGGTCACCTTGTCTTAGCCCCCTAGTTGCGTTGAAAGCCTCCGAGGGTGCTCCATTAAGGAGGATGTATAACATAAGGGTCGATATAAAAGACGAGATTTGGTGTATCCATTGGGAACCAAAGCCAAAGGCTTTCAGGATACTCAGAAGATAGGTCCATCTTAGGCGGTCATAGGCTTTCGACAAGTCTAACTTGATCATCATACCTTTATATTTGAGACTCTTTAGGGAGTGGATGGCCTCTTGGGCTATTGCTATTCCATCCAAAATTTGGCGGCCTTTGACAAATCCAGTATGTTCTTGGGAGATTAATTCCATAAGGATTAGTTTGAGTCGATTTACCATTATATTTGAGAGGATTTTATATATGACCTTGCACAATGCTATAGGCCTAAACCTCTGAGACTCTTCTGAGTGATATGATTTAGGAAGGGCTATGCAAGTGGATTTTAGGGAAGGATGTACCTTTTTAGTTCTTCTGGATTCTTCAACTAACTCCAGAAGGTCTTTACCTAGAATGGGCCAGGTTGCTTGAAAGAATTCAGTAGTAAATCCATCTGGTCCCGACGCTTTGTTTTTTGCCAGTCCTTTGACCACCTCCTCCACATATTCCAAAGTGACAGCTCTCATGAGGGTGAGGTTTTGGTCCCTGCTTACCAGTTGAGGTATGTGCCTGGTTATCCAGTCTACGACTTCTGATCTGTCAAGCTTCAGTTATGACATGATGTTTTAGAAGTGGCTCATCAGTAAATTTTCCATCTCATCATTTTGAACCAGCCAATTTCCTCCAAGATCTAGCAATGAGAATATTCGATTATACTATCTATGTTGTAACATGGCTTTGTGGAAGAAGTGGATGTTTCTTTCTCCCTCCCAGAGCCATTGGAATCTCGAATTTTGTTCCCATATGATCTCTTCCTCTTTCCTTCTTTCCTCGATCCTGGTTAGAAGTCTGCCTTCTTCCTCCACTAAGGAGCCCAAGCAACCATTTTTTATAATTTGTTGTTGGACTTGTTGCATCTTGGCCTGACGTTGTTCGTGATCATGCTGGACGTTGCCAAATTCCTCTTTGTTCCATTTCTTAATCTTTCCCTTGATCTCCTTCAGGGGTAGTTGGAATGTATGTATTATGTTGCTCCCCTATTCTGTACTCGATGTCCACCATTTCTTTATTTTGTCAAGGAAATCTGGATCCCGTAGCCAAAAGGCTTTGAATCTGAATGGTTGTTTTTGTTGATCCTGTTTCAGGTCTACTTGCAACCAAATAGGTCAGTGGTTGGAGCCCATGCAAAGCAAGATCGAAGCTTCATAGTAGACATCCTGCTTATCAAGTCTTAAGTTGCAGGAAAATGATCCAAAAAAATCTTATTTTTAAGCCTCAATAAACAAAAATATAAATTATGCAAACGTTGAAGCTACACTCGAAAAACGAGAATTTCAAATAATTAAAAAACTAAAACTAATTTAAAACTCTCCCAATTAAATATCATATCACATGTATTTGATACCCACGCTTACATTTCTCTTAATGGAATATTAAATTATACCAATAGCGCTTATAAAATATCATTATCTTATTATAAAATGTAAAAACTAACATATTTTTATGTCTAGAAATAAAACGACCAGTTCGAAATTGGTTAAGCAGAAAATATTTATGATCAATTTATTTTTATTTGAATTTATAGGAAAAAATCTGAAAATAATTTTTACATATAATAGTGAAGAAGAAAATTTTAATAAGAAATTATTTAATAACACGTTTACATAGAAAAAATGTGAAGTTGAATTGGTTCAACTAGAAACTTGTCTTATTTGAATGCAAAGAAAAAGATAACTAACAATTGCACCAAGAGGTGCAAAGGAACGCAAATTGGAAGTTGTTAGGATATTTTGACACATAGGAAATAGTTAAGTATAACTCGATCTAGTGTAGAGTTAGGTAAAGTATGTTTCTTTACTATGTACATTTGTAACTTACAATCTGATGGTAACGATATGTTCTAGACATGAAGTGATATGATGGTTCATTCTCTCCTCGACATTACCGACACTTGATCCGTGGCCTAACACCTGATTGGTCCATGATATCTATTTAAATAGCATGGAGGGTCATGTTGACACCCAATCACAAGGATTAGGTGTCAACATTCCCCCCCTTAATCTGAAGGGATGTTGGTGAGTCCAAGCATCATTCTGAATCGTTCAAGTTGTTCTCTTCCAAGTGCTTTGGTAAAGATGTCTGCAATTTGCTCATTTGTGGAACAATGATGGAGATGGATTGTTTTGGCCTCAACATGATGTCAAATCAGATGATATTTAGTATTGATGTGCTTTGTTCGATCATGGAACTTTGGGTTCTTGGCCAACTTTATTGCAGAGGTATTGTCAATCGTGAGTGGAGTTGATTGTACTTGTTTTACCTGCAAATCTTCAAGAATTTTCCTGAGCCACACAATTTATTTTCTTGCTTCAGCTGCTGCCATGTATTCTGCTTCTAATGTGGAATCTGCTGGAACTGATTGTTTGCGTGATCTCCAGGAGACAGCTCCTGATCCAAGATTCATAGTATATCCTGAATTTGATACCCCAATTTCTTTGTCTCCATCGAAGTCTGAATCAGAGTATCCAATCAAACAAAAGTCGTCCACGTGTGTGTACT
Organism: Pinus taeda; assembly: GCA_000404065.3. Lineage (NCBI taxonomy): Eukaryota > Viridiplantae > Streptophyta > Pinopsida > Pinales > Pinaceae > Pinus > Pinus taeda. The sequence goes on along the minus strand of APFE031709700.1, from coordinate 108,932 downwards.
TGATTCCAAAGTCTTGAGTTCCCTTCAAGTACCTTAAAACTCTTTTTGCAGCAGACCAATGTCCCTCACAAGGCTTTTGCATAAACCTAGAGAGGATTACAACAACAAACGAAATGTCTGGTCTGGTAGTAGTTAGGTAGTTGAGACTTCCTACAAGCTGTCTATACTTTGTTGCATCCTCAAATTCTTTTTGTTCAATAGATGTGAGCTTTAAGTTTTGTTCCATTGGAGTAGTAAGAGGATTGCACTCTGTCATGCCAAACCTGTTCAACAGATCACCAATGTATTTCTTTTGAGAAAGAAATATGGACTTTGGATGTTGGGTTACTTCAATGCCAAGATAGTAATGAACATAGCCCAAATCAGTCATTTCAAAACTTTTCCCCAATTCCTTCTTTATGGATGCAATGTAGCTTTCGTTGTTCCCTGTCATCAAAAGATCATCTACATATACCACAAGATATACAACTATTTTGCCAACTTTCTTGACAAATAAAGTTGCATCATCAAGATCATAAGGTTTGAAATTGAGTTTCAGAATATGCTCAGTTAGTTTTTCATACCAGGCTCACGGTGCTTGTTTGAGGCCATACAAGGATTTCACAAGTTTGCATACTTTATGTTCATGTCCTTTCATAGCAAATCCTTCAGACTGGGACATAAAAACATTCTCTTTTAGATCTCCATTCAAGAAAGTAGTTTTTACATCCATTTGATGGACTTTCCAACTGTTCTGAGCTGTTAGGGAAAAGAGTGTCCGGATGGTAGCCCATTGTGCTGTGGGGGCAAAAGTCTCCTCATAAGTGACCCCTTCCTTCTATGCAAAACCTTTTCCCACAAGCTTGGCTTTGTGCTTGTCAAGTGAGCCATCAGCTTTATACTTGTTCTTGTAGACCCACTTGCAGCCAACTGGTTTGGTTCCTAATGGAGGATCAACCAGC
>APFE031709700.1:74992-107901 GCA_000404065.3 Pinus taeda | reverse complement strand
TTCAGATGCAAGAGCAAGAGGATCATTATTTTGCAGTTCAAGAGTGAAGAGTTTAATCATGAGTTAAACAACTTCAAGCGCAAAATGTGAGTCATAGAGTTCTTTCAGCTTTTGTAAGGCTTCAAAGGCAGTTGAATATGACGAAATATGGCAGCTCACCTCTTCATTTACAGATGCTGTGATTAATGCATAAGCTTTGTTGTTCTTGTTTTCCCAAATGAAGAGCTCTTTGTCTAAGGTAGGTTGTACTGGTTCATTGTCTCCGTCTCCGACACACACTCCTTTCCACAACTCATTGAAAATGAGGGTGTGTTTTATCGTCCGGGACCATTTAGGATAGTTATCCTTGCCAATGAGAACTATTCCCACCATGGATATGATTGAATGCATTATGTAACAAAAAAATTCTGCTGCAAAATTTTACTCTTAATGGGAAACAATATACATCTGATATGATGGGACAACAAAGTCAACTTGTATACCACAATTGGCCAAAAAAAAAAACTTCAATGTATGGCCAAGAAATTTCAGCGTTCAATAAGACTATTGTTAATATAATGCCAGGAACTTCAACGCATACAAAGAAAACAACTTTAATATACCACAATACCAACCTTTTAGAACTAAAAGCTTGACAAGTATGCTCATCTCCCAGCTATAGGAATTGAGAAGTACAAGACTGAGACTGATCTCAGATCACCAAGCGTTACCATGAAAATCATGTTGCCAATTAATGAGCGGCCATTTATGTGAAGAGATTAAGTACAACACAACAAAGCTATGTTGGACTTTAAGATGCAAAAGGAGAATACCTATTTAACTTGCCTCACTGTTTAGACACTATTCAAAGGCCTTCACGTGACTGCGACTCTTCGCTTAATACAATCAAATATCAATATCGCCATTGAAGGGTGAGCATTGAGCAAAGAAGTTTCCAGTCCGTCAGTCAGCTTCCTTGCGAAGTTTTCTTTATGTTGGTCATTGGTATCGATGATATGGATTCCCGTATCCACCCATCAATGCTTAGAGATGGCGCTGGATCTTACAATGAATGTTGTCCAGACTTTGACATGACACAGAGAATAGTAGAAACTTTGGGGACAATGACAGAATTTAAGGCGGTCCTTCTGCGTGGTGCAGATTAATTACGATGCTGTGACAATGTATTACAGTGAACCAGGTCTGGAATTTGAGAAATCCATCAAATAGTGGAAAAGTTTGCTCGACAGACTTAGCTGATTAAGACTATAAAGAATGACACCAATTTGCATTTGCAGTTTTGATCATGCTTAAAAAATTTAGGAAAAAGAAATGCTTCTTTCCTCGAGAATTTGTCGACCCTTGCTTCGTTCAACGATCCGCCGCAGACGCTCCGTACTCGTGATTAATTCAGTTCTTGGCTGGTGCACCATCTCGACTTTGAAACCCTCGGTCCAAAACATTTTCCTCTGTAATTGCTTCGTATGACACAAGCTCATCTCTAGCGAAACAACTGTCATACATTCCTTCGGCATGGAGATAGACTGTAGAGCGCTCAGTGGTTCATGGCACGCTCGCAGAGATGTTTCACGTTATGGCAAAAAAACATTATGTTGACAGTCCAGAGAGCGCAGGTAATGCAGGGGTCAGGACTGTAAATATGGAATATCGCAGACAGAGGGCGCAGGAAGTGTCAGGCAGTAGCGTTCAGGTGACAGTGTGGAGCAGGCTACCACATTTATGAACAGGAAACATTTTTGAATGGAGAGTAGAGGAGCAGAGGAGCAGAATAGGGAGTTACAAAGGGCATAAAAGCTAAAAAAAGGAGCTGGCTCTGACACCAAGATTGTTGGGCATTGGATAATCTAGCGCTCCTCGTGTGTTTCGGGACATGGACTAACCGCCTCTCGAGGATCCGTTAACTCTGGAGATGCGTCCGTTTACTAACACCTGTGGGTTTTGGTGTAATGGCAATCATGATCCCAACAAGTGGTATCAGAGCCAAAGGTCTCAAGTTCAAATCACACCCAGCTCGCGCTGGGGGGGAGATTGTTGGGCATTGGATAATCCAGTTCTCCCTGTGTGTTTCGTGACATGGACTAACCGCCTCTCGAGGATCCGTTAACTTTGGTAATGAGTCTGTTTACTAACACCTGCGGGCTTTGGTGTAATGGAAATTGTGATCCCAACAGGTCATTTGTAGGGTGACCGTTCATGAGAGAATCTTATGTAAATTTTCTTTATTTTATTAATAAATTGCCTGAAGTGGTCGCGTTGGCTCAGGCCATGGACTATTTCCCTCTTTGAGGGTTTTAACCACATCAAGAATATTGGGGTATTGATCTGTGATCTATTTGTGAGCAGTTTCCTTTGGTGTTCTATCTGAGGAACTTACCTTGTAAATTCCTACATGGTATCAGAGCTATTTGAGGGCCGCATCTGTTGGTGATAAACATCCGACGCCAGTACAATTGGATTCGACTGTCGTTTCCTAGATCTACTATTTCTGACTGCTTTTAGGCCGAGAGGACTGCTCTATTGTGTTAGGAGCATCTGTTCTAATGAAGAACCCCTTTCATTTCACACAAAAAGGTTTCTGGTAGCCCTAGCTACGTCATTTTTAAGATCTGGAGGTATACAAACTTTATTTGCAGTTTTAGTTATTCATCTCCCTGTTTTTTTTTATTTATTTTTATTTTTATTTTTTTTTTATTTTTTTTTTTTTTTTATTTATTTTTATTTATTTATTTATTTATTTATTTATTTATTTATTTTTTTTTTTTTTTTTTTTTTTTTTTTTTTTTTTTTTTTTTTTTTTTTTTTTTCAGTTTATTTAGCTCTCTGTTTTTTAATACCAGATCTATACCTTTCATTTCCGTGTATGCTCTTTGCCCCACGACTCTGTGCAATTTGGGAAAATTAGAAACAAAAAGAAATAATTTTCTCATGCGTATGCTCTTTTCCGCCGTGCCTTAGTGTGGTTTTTTGTTTTGCAGGAAAAAAGAGCTTTTTCAAGTAAGCACACACCCCAAAGCTTCAGTGACTAAAAAAAACCCTTTCTCTTTTCCCAAAATTACTAACCTTTTAAACTAGCTCACTTGGTCCAAAGTTACTTTATGAGAATAGAGGTCTTGGGATCAAGTCTTTCTTTTTGTTGAGCTACTCAAAAAGGACATGTAACTTCTGTTTTAAAGTTACTTTATGCAAAAGTGTTCTCACCCATTATAAAAAGTGAGTCACTTATAATTCTAACGTCTCTTTATCTTTTATTTAAGTTACAATTTAGTGAGTAGCTCATAAAGTACCATTGTAAAAGTGACTTTCACTTATTTATAAAAGTGGGTCACATAAATATTTTTTAAAATGAGCTAATTAAATTAAGTTTGGAAAGAGGGGGGGGATTTTTTTTAAAATTAACATTATCATTCATTTCCGTACATTCACGCACTTCGTCGGCATCTTCAACAACTTTTCTTCCAAAAGCCATAACTTCTTTATCCGGAAGCAGTTTTCAGAGCCATTTTTTTTATCGGCCTAATTTTTCGAGATCTTTCCATTGGAGCACTTAGTTTCAACATCTACATCTTCATTTTCTGTTAAAATGGAAAGTCCATTCCAAGGTATTCTTGACAGCACCAACTACTTCCAATGGTGGTCTACATTGTGGATTTACTTAGAAGTAAAGGTCTTTACAGAATAGCCTCAGGCCAATAAACTAAACCTAAAGATGAAGATAAGGCAGCCAAGTGGGAAAATAGGCAAGATCAAGCACGTGGGTTAATAGGGATGTTTATTTCTTCAGACCTTAGATTCCATATCACAGAACTTGATACCCCTAATGAAGCAACGAGACAACTCACTAAAGTTTTTGGAATTAAAAATGAAATTAGAGCCCATCAACTCGAAAATGAGTTGCTTACATTGAACCCCAATAAATTTTCTTCTATTGAAGATTTTTTGTCCAAGCTCAAGACCCTTAGATTTCTCTTGGAAGGTGTTAAGGTTAAGAAAGAATATGGTAGCCTTATCTATTTCATTCTTAGTAAGTTGGGACCAACCTACTTTGTGTTTGTTTCCACCTTCCATTCTACTAGAGAAGACTTCATTTCTCAAGGACAAGACTACAAGTCCCCCTCTTTTGATGCCTTTTGTGATCCTTTAATAAGAGGACAAGAAAAACTCTTACATCTTGGTCTTCTTAATCTTGGAAAATCTTCTAAGAAAGCCTTAGCCGCTGAGCAACAACCAAATTCAAATAATCCTAAGAAGCAGTATCCTAAAAAGAATGGTCCTAAACCAAACAAGGGCCCTAAGCAATTTTAGTCTCAAAATGAAAAATCAATTCAACAAAATGATAAGGCAAATAAAAGCAAAGGGAAGAAGACTGATACACATTGAAACTTTTGTAATCGAGATGGCCACTTAGAATCCAAATACTTTAAGAAGCAACAATGAACAAGCATAACATCCATTTGGAGCACTTTTCATCTTCAAGAATAACACTTTTTGCGTGTGGTTTTCAAGTATCTCAATCTGGTTATGCACTAAACTTATCTTCTTCTTCTCATTCTCATGAGTGGCTCATTGATTCTGGAGCTTCTTATCACATGGCCAAAAATAAAGCCATGTTTTCTTCTTTAAATGATTATAACACCAAAAATATATATGTTGGTGATGATAGATCTTCTTAGTGGTGTAGGGATGGAAACTATTCATCTAGACAATGGTCATTTAATGATGTATTATGTGTCCAACCTTATCTTGCAACCTTCTATCTGTATATCAAATAACTCATTCAGGTGAAGGTAAAATCGTTGAATTTTCACCTCGTGATGTTGTAATTAAGGACCTAAGAGATTCTAGACAGATTTTAGCTACTGGAATTGCTGATGATTCTACAAGGTTGCATAAGTTTAACAACTTTGGGTCATCAACTCTTCCCTTGGTATTTGTTGCTCATAATGATGAAGTGAGCAAACTTTGGCATGAGCAAAATATGGTGATAGGTCTTCCTATGGTATCTTGCAGAGATGGTGTTTGTTTCAGATGTGTACTCGGAAAACACCATCGTGATAGTTTTGAAAAACATGCCTCTTGGCATACCTTAGCCCCTTTACAGCTTGTGCATAGTGATTTATGTGGTCCACTTCTAGTTGTTTCATTCTCTGGCTACAAGTATTTCTTAACTTTCATTGATGATTTCTCCAAACGTAGTTGGGTATACTTGTTAAAACTCAAGAGTGAAGTATTTAGCATGTTCTTGGCCTTTAAGGTCTTTGTTGAGAAACAATCTAGACATCAAATTCTTAAGTTAAGATCTGTTAATGGTGGAAAATATGTTAACAACAAATTCATCAGCTTTTTCACTGAGCATGGAATTCAAATGCAACATACTGTTCCATATACTCCACAACAAAATGGTGTAGCTGAAAGGAAGAATCACACCTTAAAGGAAATGGCTAATTGTATGCTTCAATCTAAATGACTTAGTCTTAATTTTTGGGCAGAAGCAATTAACTGTGCAAATTACTTAGTGCATTACACTCCTACTAAGGTTTTGAAGAACATCACTCCAGAAGAAGCATAGAGCTCAATTAAACCAAATGTAAGTCACTTTCGTGTTTTTGGAAGTGAAGCACGGGATTCCGGATGAGAAACATAAAGCCTTAGAACCTAAGAGTGAAAAATGTATTTTTGTTGGATATTCTGAAGATGTCAAAGTATATAGACTTATTATACTCAAGTCCAAAAATGTTATCATTAGAAGAGATGTAAAGTTTGTTGAAAATATATCGTCCTACGAGCCTAGTTCGGTGGATGTGCCACTTCTCTCTATCACTTCTACTTCTAAAAATATTTCTTCTTCAAATGATGACAACGAGGATGAAAATCCTTCCCCACCTTCTCAGGATCCTCCTTCAGCTCATTAGCTTCCAAATGGGTCTGTGCTACTCGGGATGCAACATGTGCTCTTGTAGGTGATCCTATAGATCAACGATGTATACGTTCTCAGTTCGATAGAGCCTCTTCTTTACTAGCTCAAGCTTCAATGAATTATGATCCTGACACCTTTGCAGAAGCTTCAGGCCATCCAGATTGGGACACAACTATGAATGAATAATATCATTCATTATTGGAAAATGATACATGGGATCTTGTTCCTCTTCGCAAGGGATGAAAATTTGTTAGATGCAAATGGGTTTACAAAACCAAGTATGGACTAGATGGAAAAGTTGATAAACATAAAGCTCGTCTTGTTGCTAAGGGTTTTTCACAAGTTGAAGGCATTAACTATATTGAAACCTTCTCCCCTGTTGCAAAAATGAATTCTATCTGCCTTTTTCTTTCCCTTGTTTCCTATTTCAAATGGGAAGTCCATCAGATGGATGTTAAATCTGCCTTTTTGCATGGGGACTTGCATGAAGAAATCTATATCGAACAACCTCTTGGCTTTATACAAAAATACTCCAGCCTTGTATGTCGACTTAAGAAATCCCTTTATGGTCTCAAGCAAGCCCCTAGGGCTTGGTATGCCAAAATGGATAGATTTCTTTTAAATACTGGCTTTTCTAGGTTTTATTCTGACAATACTATCTACACCAAGAAAGTGGGTACGTCTCTTATCATTCTTGTTCTTTATGTTGATGATCTTATCCTTACTGGTAATGATCCCAACCTTATAAATGATGTGAAGTCTAACCTTTAAAAGCAATTTGAAATGACAGACTTAGGACACTTGCGTTATTTTCTTGCTCTTCAAGTCTTGCAATCTAAGGGAGGCATTTCCCTTTCTCAATCCAAGTATGCTTGTTATCTTGTACGCCACTTCCACAAGGAAGACTGTAAGCCAACCCTTTCTCCCTTTCAGTCTTGAGCCAAACTTTCAGTCACTTGTACTTCCCCTGAAGGTGATGCTACCTTATACCGTCAGCTTGTAGGAAAACTTTTGTATCTGACCCATACCTGTCCCGACCTTTCCTTTGTTGTTGGCCTTATTGCTCGATTTATGCAAAACCCACATGAAAATCATTGGAAAAAAGCTAAAAGAATACTTCTTTATGTTCGAGGTATAGTTTAGCTTGGGATTCATTACAGTGCAGAAGCATCTCCTCTATTGGTTGGTTTCAATGATTCCAATTGGGTTGGTGACCCTGATGATCAAAAATCTAATGCAGGTTATGTCTTCACTCTTGGTTCTGGACCTATTACATGGGATTGCAAGAAACAAAGTGCCATTTCTGTTTCTTCAGCAGAAGCAGAGTATCGTGGCGCCGTAGAAGCTAGTAAGGAAGCCCTGTGGCTTCGTTAGATCCTGTCAGAGTTTGGCTTTCAGGAGCAGCATTAGACTATAATTTGGTGTAATAATCAAAGTGCCATTCAATTATGCAAAGATCCAGTCCAACATCAATGTGTCAAACACATTGAAATACACATGCACTTCATCAGAAAGCTCATTCATGAGCATGTTTTTGAAGTGCAATATTGTTCAACTGATGATCAAGTTGCAAACATCTTTACAAAGGCTTTCACAGAGGTGAAGTTTACTAAACTTTGATTTATGGTTGGAGTTCAGGAAGTTGTCACTAAGGGGGGATAGGTTCTGATGCCTCATTCATTCTCCTATTGCATCATATTTGTACATCCTTCAATCCTATCCCAAGTTGTTCTTAAGGGGGGATGTTAGGATATTCTGACACATATGAAATAGTTAAGTATAACTTGGTCTAGTGTAGAGTTAGGTAAATTGTGTTTCTTTACTATGTACATTTGTAACTTACAATTCGATGGTCACTATATGTTCTAAACATGAAGTGATCTGACGATTCACTCTCTCCTCGGTATTATCGACACTTGTTCCATGGCTTAGCACTCGATTGGTCCATGATCTCTATTTAAAGAGCATGGGGCGTCATTTGTAGGGTGATCGTTCATGAGAGAAGCTTATGTAAATTTTATTTCTTTTATTAATAAATTGCCTGAAGTGGCTGCGTTAGCTTAGGCCGTGGATTGTTTTCCACTTTGAAGGTGTTAAACACGTCAAAATTACTGGTGTATTGATCTGCGATCTGTTTGTGAGCGGTGTCCTTTGGTGTTCTATCTGAGGAACTTACCCTGTAAATTTCTACAGAAATATAAAAAATGTGGTGGGCAAGAATAAAGCTAAATATATAGACAATGAAATACAATCGAAATTTGAGATTTTATATAGGAGGAAAAAAGTTACATTACATAAATGCCTCAAAACAAGCACAATCGTTGTGAACACAAGATTTATTTTAAATGACATCAAATAAATTTTAAATGAAGAAATTAAGATTTTTTTAAATAATAAATTTATTATTAACCAATAAAGTTTTACCATTTTTTAAAATAAAACTTTATAAATTCAAATATAAATATAATAGACATTAATAATTATACCCTTTCTTTGGAAATCACGCCTTGCGACTTTTCAGATAATCTTTGCAAAGACATAAGAATGGTTATTTTAATTATTATGGATAGTTGTGGATGGTGGACTATCTTAATTATTATGGAAAGTTGTGGATGGTGGACTATCAATGACAATAGAAAGATATCTTGAGAAGAGATTTGTATATAGTGGAACATTAAAATGTGTTTGTTTATTAGCTTTTCATTATTTGGAGGTGTAGAAAATCTTTTAACTCGAAGCAAAACTATAATGATCTTAATTGAATGATTCTTTGACCATTGGAAATATAAACATTTCCCAAATTAATGGTTTCAACAATTGGTCTACAAAGAAAACCCTTCATATTAGTCACTCTGAAAGGCAAGCCTAAGGGGTAAGAAACTTGTCGATGTGGATATGATAAAAATCGGAAATTTATGAAAGAATAATTAGTGGTATTGGTTTTCCTAGAGAGGAGAATTTTTTATTATGGTAGTTATTAATGTAATGTGACAAATCAAGATTTCACAGAGCTGATCACCACACTTCTATGAAACTTATAATTTCCATCTTAGGGATCCTAGTTACTGGTTTGGAATGTTTACTAATACCTGCGGGTTTTGATGTAACGGCAAACCTCCACATGGTATCTGAGCTTGGACCCAGGTTCGATTCCCCCGAGCTGCATTTGAAAGGGGGTGTTGGAAGAATCACCACACCTCTATGGAATCCATAATTTCCACCCTGGAGATCCTTTAGATTGTTTACCAATACCTACGAATTTTGGTATAATGGCAAACCAATACCTAAAAATTTTGATGTAACGGCAAACCTCCACAGTATTTATTCCCATAAATACTTTAAAAGAATAATTATTAGTATTAATTGCAGTAGTCTATAACGCGACTTTTTGAAAGTCTTTCCGGCGGATCTTTCTGGTCAAAATCCGGCATAAATTCATTGGAATCCCAAGTTTAATAGCTAGTTTCTGCACAATCAATGGCTCCCAGGGGTTTTTCAGGGCCCTGAATCTAAATATGCAGTTAAAAAACCATTTTAAGTGCTAAAAATCAAGATTTAACCTCATTTCTTCCGCCGGATTCTGTCACCGGAATCTCCAAAAAGTCGCATTATAGACAACTCCGTATTAATTTTCCTCAAAAAAAAAACCTTTTAACTCTAGTGGCCACCAATGCAATGTGACAAATCAAGAATGTGACAAATCAAGATTTCGCAGAGATTATCATTTTTCTTTGAAATCGTATTTATTCCCCTAAATAGTTTTGAATGGCGTATGTGCTCAAAACAAGACAATGCTACCAATCTCACATTTATTTTTTGCATGACCTTAGAAGATGATTTTCAAAAAAATGGTACTAATGAAAAGTTTATATAAATAATGAGTTATCAGTTACAATAGGGTTTAATTATTTTTTTTTATCGAGGAAATTTGTTATAGATGTTCATTGAATGGTTTAGGATTATTTTTATATATCTATTAATAACTTATTAGGAGATAAATGATAGAGAGGTTTAAATATTTTAGTTGAGTAAATTCGTTAGAAATGTTTATTTAATAGTTTAGGATTGTTTTTATGTTTTTATTCTTTATTTGTTAAAGATAAATGGTAGAGATAGAGATGTTTATTTAATGGTTTATGATTATTTTTATGTCTTTATTTTTTATTTTATTAATAGATAATGGTACGGATGGTGGATAGTGATGATTGGTAGATTAATTTTTTTTTTAATGTGTCAATAATTAATCACTATTTTTATGTTTTTCTATAATTTTATTATTATATAAATAGTATTATTAGATAAATGGTAGAGATGATAGTAGTTGTAGTTAGTTTTATTATTACTAATGTTATTATGTTTGATTTATATTATATTATATATATATATATATATATATATATAAAGTTGTATATGTTAGTAATAGATTTATTATTTTTAGTCCATGAGGCTTTGGATGGATGGTGAATAGGTGCAATGTTAAGGCGCTACGTGCGATAGGTCATTGGTTCGAATCAGTACCCACCAAAAAAAATAGATTTATTATTTTAAAATAAGGTTTAATTATATTTCATAATTTCCTCTTTTAAAATAAATTTGGTGTCTGAAAGGATTACTATTGCTTTGATGCATTTATGTTAGTGTAACATTTTTCCTCCTGCTATACTTTTTTTTGAAGATATATAAAATCTCAAATTTTGATTGTATTTCATTGTTTATAAGGATTACTATTGCTTTGATGCATTTATGTTAGTGTAACTTTTTTCCTCCTGCTATACTTTTTTTTGAAGATATATAAAATCTCAAATTTCGATTGTAATTCATTGTCTATATATTTAGCTTGATTGTTGCAAGCCGCATTTCCGACATTTCCTATAGAGGTTCCTTGCATCTCTGATTGCAATTGCTAGTTTTAGTTATAAAAAGTTATGGTTGTATGTGAGGATACAAAAAAAAGTACTTTGGTCCTTCAAAAATAATTCACTCTGAAACTATTTCCACTTTTAACAGGATTTATTTCAAAGCATAAAATATAATACAAACTAAAATGATATGATATATAGTAATATCGAAATGTGCATATAATTACTTAGCAATGCTCATAGCCTCTACCCTAATATGTGCATATAATTACTTAGCCATGCCAATAATCTTTACCTGGCTCACTTTTTCAAACTTAAATTCAATTTTATCAATTGAATTAATCTCCTTTATACAAAGCAAAAATTCAAACTTAAATTCAATTTTATCAATTGAATTAATCTCCTTTATCCCAAGCAAAAATAAACTTTTTTAGTAGATTTAGTAGATTTTTATAATTAACAATATATTACAAATATAAAAAGCCACTATTTTTATTAAAAAACATCATATTAAAAAGTATAAAAAGCAGAATCGTTATAACTTTCAAAAATAATTTAAAAAACTTTGAATGAAAGAAATTTAAATTTCATATCACTGTGAATGGAAGGAATGTGAACCATTTGAATGAAAGAGCTTTAAATTTCATATAATTGTGAATGGAAGAAATTTAAATCTCATATAACTGTGAATGGAAAGAATGTGAACCATTTGAATGAAAGACTTTTAAATTTAAATTTCATATAATTGTGAATGGAAGAAATTTAAATTTCATATCACTGTGAATGGAAGGAATGTGAACCATTTGAATGAAAGACTTTTAAATTTCATATAATTGTGAATGGAAGGAATGTGAATTAATTTATTTAAGTGGGGTAAGTTTTTTGGGTTTTAGTTTCAAACTAAATGAGAAGGGTTTAGGATGAAAGTCTCATAAAAGAGGACTAAATTATTTTAAAATATATCCAAATTCAACTTTAAACTATTTTAAAAGACATTCAAATTCAATTTAACTTAACTGGATACTGATAAATAAAAAACAATTTCTCAAAACATACTCTTGCACAATCTTGATAATAGAAAATAATGTCTTCAAGTTTACTCAGTTTTTCTAATAAGTAATAGTGACTTCACATCCAACCATGAACAAACAATTAAACAAAACAATCACACATAAATATAATGGTTCAACAACTGCTTCTTAAACGACAAAGTAGCTCCTCCTTTCCATAAAATACCTTGCCCGATGCGGACAAGTGACTTCGTACCTTTCTTTCAATCAAAGTTAGTCCTTGCTCTCGGAAGAGTAAGCGATGAATCCCTTCCTCAGGCAAGGAAATCCAAAAGCTCTATCAGGCTAGGTTTTTCTAGCCTATAGATTATTCCGAGTGGCTAGCTAATATTATTATGGTCATGAAGAAGAATGGCATAGTTTTAGTTTGCATGGATTATCAGGACCTAAAGTCTACTAGCATAAAAGACAACTTTCCCTTACCCTCCATTGATCAGTCGGCAGATTTAGTGGTTGGGTATGAAATGATGTCAATCATAGAAGGCTTCTTAAGTTATAACTAGATCCTAATATCCAATGAGAATAGACATAAGATAGCCTTTCACTAGGAGTGGGAAACTTCTTATTATAGAGTCATGCCCTTAAGCATCAAAAACATAGGAGACACATACCAACGTGCTATGACCACCACATTCCATGATATTATCCATAAGATCTTAGAGTCTAAACATGCATATAATTCCACTTCCACTTCCACATAACCAACATATATATAAATATAAATATGTAGGTATAATTTTATTTTGAGCAATTTTTTTTCAAATCAACAGATTCACAATATACTAAAAACAAATACATATAGAGATAAATATGCAATTTTATAGAGCAAATTTGTTTCAAAATGAACCTCACCATATATTAAAGGAATATAACTAAATTAACCACTTCAAAGCTAATAAGCCTTAGAAGAATTTTTTTAACAATATAACGGGACGAATATCACTGAATGAACCACTTCAAATCTAAATGAGATTTTACCTTCACATGAAAATGGACCAGCCTTGTGTTGTACTTGTTAAGAGAAGCATTAAGCTGGCCTTGTGCTGGTACTAGTTAAGATAAAACATTAAGCTAGTGCTTGTCCTAGTTGGAAGCAACATTGAGATTGGCTTTGTAGTGCAGTTTATCTTATGCCTTCCAGTTGTGCACATTAATAATCTTATTTTATTTTCTTGTTAGCACTAAAAACCATTTATGCATATTGATAATTTTTTTTTTTTTTTTTTTGGTCAGAAACAAAGAAAGAGACTGTTGATACTGGTTTGGAGATGCATTAAGCTAGCATTGTGCTAATCCTAGTTAGAAGCATTGAGATAGGCTTTGTACTACAATATATATTATGCATTCCAGTTATCCACGCATTAATAATCTTATTTTATTTTATTTTCAGAACCAAAGAAACAGGCCTTCTACTGGTACTGGCTAAGAGAAGAATTAAAGTTGGCCTTATGCTGGTCCTATAGTAGAAACATTAAAGCTGGCCTTGTGTTGGTCCTATAGTTAGAAGCAAAATAAAAATGGGCTTTGTACTGCAGTCAATGTTATGTATTCCAACGATATACATTATTAATATTATTTCCTCTCATCAAAACCAGAGACTTAAAAAGATCCAAGATGAGCCACACCGGTGGCTTGCCCTTCCATCCACAGATAACATATTTACAAACCTCGCAAATGACAATATTGACCAACTCCATTTCCCACTGGAAACGACAAAGCACGCTCATCTCTTGTGACTGTTAAACAATTCATATAATGGTGGTAGGTAAGAAGTAAACAAAACCAATGTGGTAAGGTCACATAAAACCACTGACTGGGTGAAGAAACCCTAGAAAATAATGATGATCTAAATCAAATCCTCAAACAATTCCATGATTGTTAAGAATGAATGACAGACTTCAAGAAAACTTATAGCTATTAGAAATAACCTCTGAATAATGGCAATTTGTACCCAACACGGAGCAACGAGGACCTTCGGTCAAAGCGCATTGACCGTTGGCCCATGGAAACTGCGCGTGACGCAAAATGGGAAATTGGGAAGCTTAGATCTAGAAATGGAGGTTGTTTCTGATAGCGCTAATCACGTATCGCTGGGCAAAACCCCTCGAAAAGGAAAGGCCCCAAGCACTCGGTCACAAGGAAAACCAGAAAACTGTGGGAAAGCACTAAATCAGACAAGGCAGGTCCGGCACTCAAAACCGGTGGAATATCGGAGGCATTTCGGGTAGTAAGCGGGTTTGGCCAAGGACCCAACGATTCCATACACCGAGTGATGCATGTCTGACAGGGAGAGAGAGAAACTGCTTACATCGCGGAGTAATGGTCGAGCAACTCAATCGTGCGATAGGAGCGAAGACCGTAGGATTTGGGGGCTCCAGATCAATGGCAGAGGTTCAACCTGATGGATGACCGAACTCGAGGGAGAAATAAACTACATCGCATAAGATTTGAATTTCGATTTGACCGATGAATTGATAGAAGGATCTGTTTCGCATGCATCTGGGAAATAACAGAAAAAACGACCGTTCAGGAAGAACTGACACTTAGTTCGCAAAGAGATAGGTGGCCACCTCTCTGCGAAGCGTTACACAGCAATGATGATGCAGGGCAGAGGAGTCCCAATGGACAGAGGCAGGTGATCTAGAGATCCAGGAAGCCGAAACGAATAGTCGAAGGAACAAACTGGCTTTAAAGCCACGAGCTGACAAAGACAGGACAAACAGTGAAGCAGAGAAGCAGTGAAGAAGCCGAAGGCCAAGAGACATAGAAAGAGAGACAAAATTGCAAAGGATAGAGAAGTCAAGCTGACCATTAGAGTAAGGGAAACATCAAGTAGACATAGACCAATTGAGGTCGAAATTCGGTAAGGGGAGTCTGTGAACTCTAAGGACTTGGGAATTCCAAGTGCCATCCTACTGATAATCCTTTGTCAAGTGAGACTCAGATTGAGCTCCTTATTGTAGGACTCTGCTTTAAAAACATAATAAAAAGGCCACCACTGAAGGCTGGACCAGGAGACGTAGCCCAAGAGGATTTGGTGAACTCCTTTTTAAATTTTGTTGTGTTTATGTTTTTCTTACTGTTTCAAGTGTATGTGTATTTCAAAATCTTATCGATCCGTTGCACAAGATAACATAGACACACACACTAGCACATGAGTCTGTAATACCTTCATTAATTTCCTGAGGTCACCTAGGGGTGATTTCATATCAAGTGGTATCAGAGTTATAGGTTGTTAAGGTTAGACAAGCTTGTGCTGGATTTAGTTGTTGAATGCTAACTAGATCAAAGCTCAAATTAGGAGAAGGAGAGGTGGTCGAAACTAATCTTGAAATTGGAAGAGTTTATCCTCAGAAGACAATGTTAAAGGAAGGTTTTGTGGGCCCAAACCCATAATTTATAGATAGTTTCCTGTCCATGAGGTCCATGGTAGAGGAAATGTATAAGGACTTTAGAAAACATAAAGATGAGGAATCATCAGGCTCCAAACAAGATAAGGGGGAAGAATAATCTTTCCTCCATGACCACTCTAAAGGAAATGGGAAAGAAGAAAGCTTTCTCATACCTCCTAATAGCCTTGAACATAAAAAGAAAGCATCTTTGATTAAACTAGATGTTAAATTTGATTTACCAATATATGATGGAGAGTTGAATGCAGAAAAGCTGGACAATTGGTTCAGACAAATTGATGTTTATTGTAGAGTGCAGAGTATCGATTCAGACAAGAGCAAGATTCAACTGGCCAGCCTATGCCTTGGGGGCACTACCTTGGTTTAGTGGGAAGGCAGGACCCAAGCTGACATGAAGAAACATGGTAAGACTCTTTCTATCTGGAGTGAATTTGTTTCTGCAATTAAAAAGCAGTTCTATCCACTGGCTTACATGTAGCAAGCCATGATGAGTTGGCAAACTCTTCGCCAATTGAAAGGGAAAAGTGTACAAAGTTACACCCAAGAATTTAGGAAGAGAGCTTTAATCCTGGGAATTTCTTTAGACTCACCTAATACTCTGTTGAAGTACATAGGTGGTCTGCACAGCTACATGAGGCACACTATCCTTATGTTTAATCCCACTAGTCTAGATGAGGTATCTGTTCAAGCTACACATCTAGAAGCTAGAGGAAAGAATGGGAACCCAGAAGTTGGGGGATCATCCCAACCCACTACAAGCAAGAATAGGGAGAAAAGAAAACAGAAATGGAAAGCAAGGAAGGGCAACACTACACAGAAGAGCAAGTCCTCATGTACTCACTGTAAGAAGGAGGGGCATGATGATGAGCATTGTTGGATACTGCATCCAGAGCTGAGACCTAAGAAATTCGAAGGGCAAGAAGAAGAAGACTGCAACCACAGGTATAAAATGTAAGAATTCTGAAGCATCTACTAGTAATTCTGCACAATCTACTGTTGATGAAGAAAATGAGAGAAAAAGACATGAGCTTTTCCATATTCGAGTTATTTCCAAACATCAAAAGATTGATACTTTGTTTGATAGTGGCTCACAAGTAAATTTATTTTTTGAAGCAATTGTAAAGAAGTTGGGATTACTGACTACACCTCATAAGAAACCATACCCATTAGGTTGGTTAAGTGATAAAGCACAACGACAAGTGACTAGACAATGCAAACTTAAGTTTTCTTTTGGGTCAGTGTTTGTAGATGAGGTTGAGTTAGATATAATTCCTTTGGATATATGTGGAATTGTTTTAGGAATTCCTTACTTGTATGACAAAAAAACTATTATCTATAGATCTGAGAACAAGATTCTACTCGTTAAAGATAGAATCGAATACTTTGTAAGAGCTCATAAGCTCAAGAATAATTATACTCTCATAAACTCAGCACAGATGAAACGAATTGTAAATTCATGCAAACAATTTTTACTGATGGTTGTAAAGGAAAAGAAACCTGATAAAACCGATGTATTTGAGGGCTGTGATGTTAAACAGCAAGCTGATTTAGAAAAAGTTGTTTCAGAGTATGATATCTTGTTTCAAGGACCTAAAGGTCTACCACCCAAAAAGAAAATAGTCCATGATATTAATTTGTAGCAAGATGCTCCATTGCCTAACATTGGGATGTTCAGGTTGTCCGCTTTAGAGAATGCAAAAATCAAGAAGCAGTTGTAGGAGTTGCTCGAGAAGGGGTTCATCAGACCTAGCACATCACCATGTGGGTCACCAATCATTTTGGTGAGAGAGAAAGATGGCTCATGGAGAATGTGAATTGATTACCAAGCACTGAATAAGATAACAATAAAAAATCGTTATCCCCTTCCTCGCATAGATGATCTATTATATCAGTTGAAAGAAGCTGTTTATTTTTCCAAGCTAGACTTGCATAGTGGATATCGTCAGGTTAGAGTTGCAGAACAAGATGGATGGAAGACTGCTTTCAAAACAAAGTAGGGATTGTATGAGTGGCTGGTTATGCCTTTTGGCTTAACTAATGCTCCTGCTATTTTCATGAGAAGAATGAATGATGTGCTCAGACTTTTTATCGATGATTTTTTTATTGTATATCTGGATGACATTCTTATATTTAGCAAAAAATGAGAAGAACATTTAAAGCATGTTAAGCAGACACTAGATGTTTTGAAAAGAGAAAAAATTTATGTTAACCTCTCAAAATGTGAATTTGGCAAAACATCTTTGAATTATTTGGGTCATATAGTAGGGGGTGGTGAATTGAAGATAGATCCCTCTAAAGTTGCAGTCATTGTAAACTGGCATAAACCCAAATCTGCTATAGAAGTTAGAAGATTTTTAGGAGCAACACAATATTGGAGAAAGTTCATTTCTAACTTTTCCTCAATTGCAGCTCCCTTACATGCTTTAACAAGATTGAACAAGGTGTTTCAGTGAGGAGGCAAATAGCAGAAAGCCTTTGACAACTTGAAAGAAAAGATTAGTACATCACCAATACTAGCACTGTCGGATCTTCAAAGACCATTTGAGATCCAAACAGATGCTAATGACTATGCCATGGGAGCAGTGTTGATACAGCACGGTAAACCCATATGTTATCATTCTAAGACGTTTAACTCTGCAGTAGTTAATTATCCCACATATGATAAGGAATTGTATGCATTAGTACAGAGTGTGAAAAAGTGGAAACATTACTTAAGGGACAAAGAAATAGTTATACATACTAATCATCAACCACTTCAATATCTACACTCCCAAACTAAGTTGCAGCAATCAAGACACTACAGGTGGATGGGGTTCTTACAACAGTTTCATTTAGTCATCAGATATAAAAGGGCATACATAATAAAGTTGCAGATATGTTATCTAGACCCATTATAAATGCATCTACTATACTTAAGCATAATTATGTATTACATGTGAGCTACATTGAACAATATGCTCAAGATATAGACTTTAAAGATGTATATGCAACTTTAAGTCAAGGAAAACGAGTAGAAGAATTGGATTATCACATTAAGGACCAACTCTTGTATCATTGTGGGGAGCTATGCATTCCACAAATTGAAAGAATAAAGATAATTCGAGAAGCACACACTTCTCTAATATCAAGTCACATTGGGATAAGCAAAACAGTGGCACAACTGCAAAGATTTTGTTATTGGCCAAAAATGAACGAGACAGTTTCTAGATATGTAGGAGGGTGTACTATGTGTGCTAAAAGCAAGCCCAACAATAGGAAACTAGGCTTATACACTCCACTACCAGTTCCTTCTCATCCTTGGGAAAGTGTTTCCATGGATTGCCTAAATCTAGGGAAGGTCATGACTATCTATATGTTGTTGTGGATAGGTTCAACAAAATGTGTATTTTGATACCTTGTAATAAACAGATTATAGCTAAACAAATTGCAAAATTGTTCTTTCAACATGTATGGGTTCATTTTGGATTACCCACTTCCATTATATCTGATCGAGACACCATATTTGTGGAGAAGTTTTAGTCAAGTCTGTGGGAACTAATTGACACCAAACTAAATAAAAACACAACTTTCCATCCACAAACCGATGGCCAGATAGAAGTAGTCAACAAGACAGTGATCCAGTGGCTCAGGGGATATTGTAGCAAGCATCCCAAGCTTTGGGATGAACATTTGTGTTATGTGCAGCATACTTACAACTGAGCCAAACATTCTTCCACACAGAGATCTCCTTTTGAGACCTGTTTTGGTTTCACACCAAGGTCTCCCTTGGATTTTGTCTTTGGTAAGGACACAGTAGTTGAGGGACACAACGATGTGGATAAGACAACTAGGTTCATTGAACAAATCCAAAAGATCCATCAGGCAGTACATGAACAGCTGGAAAAGAGCCAGACCAAATACAAGGCAAGGCATGACAAGCATCGGATGGAGCATAGTTTCCAAGTTGGTGATCAAGTCTGGTTGTATATTAGCAAAGACAGGATGCAAGGTGAAGGTAAAAAGCTAAAACCAATAAGGTATGGACCTTTCAGGATCCTTGAGAAAATTGGTAAAAACGATTTTCCGCTTGATTTGCTAGCTTATATGCACATCTACTCAGTGGTCAATGCAGACAACTTGAGACTTTTTGAACCTTCATTAATTGAAGATCCTGAAGGGAAGAGTCAATTGCCTTCTATTGATGCCCTGTTACCTGAATATCTTAATGAATTGCAAGAAGACATAGTTCTGGACAGGAAGGTGAGAACGACGCGCAGGGGAGATGTTGAGTACCTCAGAATTGGGCTCAGGGGTTCAAAGCCAAGCAGTGCAAAATGGATAGAGATTGGACATGTGAGAAAGTTGTATCCTCACTTAGTCGATGTTTGAAAACCAACTTTTGGTGGTCCAAAAGCTTTTTCAGTGGCAAGGTCGTGATCCGAATTGGATCCTCAAACAATTCCATGATTGTTAAGAATGAATTACAGACTTCAAGAAATCTTATAGCTATCAGAAATAACCTCTGAATAATGGCAATTTGCAGCCAACATGAAGCAACGAGGACCTTCGGTCAAAGCGCGCTGACCGTTGGCCCATGGAGACTGCACATGGCGCAAAAATGGCAATTAGGAAGCTCAGATCCAGAAATGAGGCTGGGCAAAACCCCTTGAAAAGGAAAGGCCCCGAGCGCTCGGTCATAAGGGAAACCAGAAAACCGTGGGAAAGCGCTAAAATCGATAAGGCGGGTCCCGCACTCAAAACCAGCGAATATTGGAGGCATTTCGGGTGGTAAGCAGGTTTGGCTGAGGACCCAGCGATTCCATATACCGAGAGACGCGTGTCCGGTGGGGAGAGAGAGAAACCGCTTACATCGTGGAGTAACGGTCGAGCAACTCAACCGTGTGATAGGAGCGAAGACTGTAGGATCTGGGGGCTCCAAATCAATGACGAAGGTTGAACCCGATGGATGACCGGACTCAAGGGAGAAATAAACTACGATGCATAAGATTTGAAGTCCAATTGAATTGATGAATCGACAGAAGGATCCGTTTCGCAGGCATCTGGGAAATAATAGAAAAAACGACTGTTCAAGAAGAACTAACACTCAGTTCACAAAGAGACAGGTGGCCACCTCTCTACGAAGCATTACACAGCAATGATGATGCAGGGCAGAGGAGTCCCAGCGGACAGAGGCAGGTGATCCAGAGAGCCAGGAAGCCGAAACGAACAGTCGAAGGAACGAACTGGCTTTAAAGCCACGAGTTGACAGAGACATGACAGATAGTGAGGCAGAGAAGCAGTGAAAAGCCGAAGGCCGAGAGACACAGAAAGAGAGGCAAAATTGCAGAGGACAGAGAAGTCGAGCTGACTATCAAAGTAAGGGCAACATCAAGCAAATAGAAACCAATTGAGATCGAAATTCGGTAAGGGGAGTTTGTGAACTCTAAGGACTTGAGAATTCCAAGTGCCATCCTACTGATCATCCTCTGTCAAGTGAGACTTAGATTGAGCTCCTTATTGTAAGACTCTGCTTTAAAAACATAATAAAAAGGCCACCACTGAAGGCTGGACCAAGAGGATTGGGTGAACTCCTTATTAAATTTTGTTGTATTTATGTTTTGCTCACTGTGATCTTTTATTGTTTCAAGTGTCTGCGTATTTCGCAATTTTATCGATACGTTGCACAAGATAATATAGACACACACTAGCACATGAGTCTGTAATACCTTCATTAATTCCCTGAAGTGACCTAAAGGTAATTTTAGATCAAATGAATACATCAAATTCTACAAAGACCTATCACACAACCCCAAACTGAGTAGTGAATTTCTTTTGTCGCTGCATAGATACGGAATTTGTGATGTTACTATAAAAGCATAACGCGAACAAAATGTAAACATGTATTGATAAAAACTTCCATATTTAAAAAGAAGACGAAATTTGAATGTGTGTACTTGATTCTTAGGCCCACTGTTCCGAGGCATACCGTCTCTGGAACAGATAGATACTACATTGAAAAGCAGTGAATAAGTGAGCAACTCGTGTTGTCTCAAACATTGTCGGTAAGTGAGCAACTCGTGTTGCCTCAAACATTTAGTGCAGAAAAGTATGGCAATATGTGTTTTCACCATCTGAAAAATATGGCAGTATGGGTTTTCACTATCGACAAGATATCTGTTTTTATTGTTTTTTAGTTTAATTAACTTATATTTAAGTTAATCCGCCGATACTAGTTACTATTATAATTTTTGTTTAAAAGGAAAAACCAAAAAAATTATCATTAAATTACTATATCATCCTGAATATCCCATCATTAAATTACTATATCATGCTGAATATTTACCATCGTCTAATGCTTATTTTAATTCACTCTATAGCATAATCTGATATATTGTCATGAAGTTGTTAATTCGTTGCACCGTAGAGTGAGCACCTTTATCTTTGGTGGTTGATCCAAGCAATATGTAACAAATGTTCAATTTGTTAGGTGATCAGGCTTTGGAACTTACGTTTTACGAAATGTTTAATCTATTTTTAAGCCTATTTGACGTGGATATAAAAATTTGTGAGGTGATTAGGCTTGGAACTTAATGTTTTACAAAAGTTATTCTTTTCTTTTAACATATTTGATGTGGATATAAAAATTTGAAACATAATTGATTAGTAAAAATATTTTGACACCGTCAATTTGATGTTTAAATATTGAAGTGGGATAAATTTTAATCAGTGATTTAGAAAACTCCTTTCGGAGTAAATATCCGATATATGGACATACTCACCAGCGAATATATGGATTCTGGATATGTATTATGATTTAATATCGTGATCAATGGTTGAACACTACCTCTACCTTTATGAATTGGACAAGTCACAATGACCATATTGACTCGAAGTTAATATGTAATTATATCTTTCTTTTTAAGCTTGGCGGCGTGTACTAATATGTAATCATATCTGCACATATGTTATGGCCTAGGCATATGAAGAAGATGTGCCTCCTTCAACTCATTTTACTTGTCGAATCAACTTATTTGTGTGATTGCTCGAGATTATTATGACTTTTGGATCTACACGCTAGAATCGGTTTGGAATCCTGCGCAGGAAAAGCCTTGAAACAATGCACTCAGTGCAGAGTGCAGATGTCGAGGCATATAAGCTATCATCCCTTGAGAGAAAACAGATGATGTGTAACATGCAAAATTTACCCAAACAACTGCAATCCTCGACTTGTTGGCCTTCGTTGGTTGGCTTTTGTGATCCAACAAACCGTGGTTGTAATTCCGGACCCCAAGCTCACTCTCATGGGACACTGTTTTCAAGTCGTGAAGGCATCATAAACTATTGCAGCTACTAGAAGCCAATAGAGGGGGCTTGCCAAAGGCAGAGGTCAAATACCTCATGTGACTTTTGGCTAACGACCATACACTACAAATTGCAAATAAAAGGAGCTTAAATCCCAACATCCCACAGAGAAGGGCTTGAAATCTGTAATTGGTTAACTTGGTTTGCTCTTGAAATTCTAAAAGAACAAGATTTGGTTAGTAAATATTTTGAATGAAGCTTGATTCAGAAAAGATTATGTTGAAAATTCTGGTTGGATAAGGTCGATGGACCTACTTTCGTGTAATGAAAAGCAATGAAGAAACTTTGCAGTGATTAAAAACACAATGAAGGGCAAAGGTTCTGAAGAACGAATTTGAAGCAGGAACATTCGACACTCTTAATCAAATGAAAATCCAAAGCAGAGCAAGGAGGACGTGGACCATCGGAGCAAAATAGGGGACAAATTCTGTTTAAAATTGAGCTAATTTGATGGAACAGATAAAGTCTCTAGAAGACTTATTTAATGTAATCTGCCATATGTATGTATATAGAGAGATTAGTTGATAGATTTGAGGAAAGGATGTGATCGGATCCTTCATAGTGATCCGATCCAATGTTTCCTTATATATATATATATATATATATATATATGATGAACCTGCGTGTTCAAGGGGGAGAGAGTCAGTGTTAGATAGAAAATTGTAAGCCGAGTGAGCAAAATGTAATCGATAAAGAACTTGTTCTTAAGGCTGAAATGCCTTAGATTTGTAACTATGTTGTGTATAATATGAAGTGTGTTTCAGTGTTGATTTTGTGTGTCTGTGTATTGTTTCATAAATAATCTAAATGTGTTAGTGTTGCGGTTTTAATCAACCATCAATCACTGTAAGGATCGATGACGATCAAATGTTAAACGAGTTATTATTGTATGGTGTGAGGTGAGATTAGAGATGTTAGAGCAGAATTGGATTAAAGCGTAGAACCCATCAAATGGTGGATGAATGAGAGAATGAACAGGATCCATTGGATCTCAGAGATTAACGGTCCAGATCAAAATATAGAGGAAACAGAAGGAACCACCAGAACCGTCTGATGGAAGAAATCGACGGTCATCACATGGTGAAAGAGCGCGGAGGATAATTGGTGAAGAGCAAGTTTTAAACAGTGAAAGTGGTATTTTGGGCAGCCTCAAAACCATAAGTGGTATTGAAGGGTGAGCACCCGATTCCACTTATCGAGCGACACGTAGCAACGAGGAGGAGAGAGGAAACCACTTTTCGGGTGGTTAATCCTCGTGCTTGTTGTCTACCTGAAATATTCGTGAACCATGAGATCCATTGAGTGTAGATTGACGGTGGAGGATCAACGGACTGTTTGAAACTTCAGAGTGGATATTGACCGTTGGATCAGAGGATACAATGGATGACGGAGATCGGGCCGATGAAAGAGCACGTTGCAGAGATGTCTTTGATGTGCGGACCTGATGATTTATGGTTGCGGGTGGTTAAATATTTTGAAGTTCGGCTTATATGTTTCGGAGTGGGTTTTCCTTTGTTTAAAGTGATGTGGCCCCGGTAGTTAAAGAAAAATCCAAATAAGTGTATGGTTCCGGCTTTAAAGCCAAAGCGCTATTTAAATGCTTCCGATAGGTTTGAGGGCCATAACCCACAGGCCTCAGGATCGAAACTTATAAATAAAGGGTAATTTGACTTACCCCCAAATTCTCCTGCGTCATTTGGCATCAGAGCAGGGAAAGGTTTTCCTGCGTAAAAGAGATTTCGTGTAGAATAAGGAGTGCACGCAGAAAGGAGAGGAGGTACAATTGTTAAATTATGGAGAGTTTATGGTCTTACTGTCGTGCAAATAGCAGCAATAGAAGGTGAGAAGACTTGC
Organism: Pinus taeda; assembly: GCA_000404065.3. Classification (NCBI taxonomy): domain Eukaryota; kingdom Viridiplantae; phylum Streptophyta; class Pinopsida; order Pinales; family Pinaceae; genus Pinus; species Pinus taeda. The sequence continues at coordinate 83,453 of APFE031709700.1, read as the reverse complement.
AGCAACCTAGAGCGAGGAGTGCTCAATTGGTTCCAGAGGAGAGAACCAGAAGGATGCTAAAAGACTAAGCTCAAAGGAGAAAGCTTGGTGAGGTATCATGTAGCAGAGGAAGATTGTTACTGCAGAGGTTGGTTGCAGTTCACAGAAGATCATGAAGGTAGTTCCACCGAGAAGTGGGTAGAATTGCTAAGGATAAGGAGAAGCATATGACCAGGAGGTCATAAATTTTTGTGCCTCGGGAGTCTGATGCAGAAACATCCGGCACTCTTAATCAAACGAGGAATCCAAAGCTGAGAAAGGAGGACATGGATCATCGGAGGAAAACAGGGGACAAATTTTGTTTAAAATTGAGCTAATTTGATGGAACAGATAAAGTCTCTAAAAGACTTATTTAATGTAATTTGCCATATGTATGCATATAGAGAGATTAGTTGAGAGATTTGAGGAAGGGATGTGATCGGATCCTTCACAGTGATTCGATCCAATGTTTCCTTATATATATATATATATATATATATATATATATATAATATTATGATGAACCTGCGTGTTCAAGGGGGAGAGACAATCAGTGTTAGATAGAAAATTGTAAGCCGAGTGAGCAAAATGTAATCGATAGGGAACTTGTTCCTAAGGCCGAAATGTCTTAGATTTTTAACTATGCCATGTATAATATGAAGTGTGTTTCAGTGTTGATTTTATGCGTCTGTGTATTGTTTCATAAATAATCTGAATGTGTTAGTGTTGCAGTTTTAATCAACCATCGATCACTGTAAGGATCGATGGTGATCAAATGTTAAGCGAGTTATTATTGTATGGTGTGAGGTGAGATCAGAGATGGTAGAGCGGAATTGGATTAAAGCGTAGAACCCATCAAATGGTGGATGAATGGGACAATGCATAGGATCCGTTGGATCTCAGAGATCAACAGTCCAGATCAAAATACAGAGGAAATGGAAGGAACCATCAGAACCGTCTGATGGAAGGAATCGACGGTCATCGCATGGTGAAAGAGCGCGGAGGATAATCAGCAAAGAGCGGGTTTTAAACAGTGAAAGTGGTATTTCGGGTAGCCTCAAAACCATAAGTGGTATTGAAGGGTGAGCACTCGATTCCACTTATCGAGCGACATGTAGCAACGAGGAGGAGAGAGGAAACCGCTTTTCAGGCAATTAATCCTCGTGCTTATTGTCTACCTGAAATCTTTGTGAACCATCAGATCCATTGAGTGTAGATTGATGGTGGAGGATCAACGGACTGTTTGAAAATTCAGAGTGAATATTGACCGTTGGATCGGTGGATACAATGGACGGCGAAGATCTGGCCAATCGGAGATCGGAGAAAGGGAGGAGCACGCTGCAGAGATGTCTTTGATGTGCAGACTTAACGATTTATGGTTGCGGGTGGTTAAATATTTGAAGTCTGGCTTATATGTTTCGGAGTAGGTTTTCCTTTGTATTGCCTTAAAGTGATGTGGTCCCGGTAGTTAAAGAAAAATCCGAATAAGTGTACAGTTCCGGCTTTAACGCCAAAGCGATATTTAAATGCTTCTGATAGGTTTGTGGGCCATAACCCACAAGCCTCAAGATCGAAACTTATAAAGAAAGGGCAATTTGCCTTACCCCCAAATTCTCCTACGTCATTTGGTATCAGAGCAGGGAAAGGTTTTCCTGCGTAAAAGAGATTTTGTGTAGAAGAAGGAGTGCAAGCAGAAAGGAGAGGAGATACATTTGTTAAAGTGTGGAGAGTTTATGGTCTTACTGTCATGTAGATAGCGGCAACAGAAGGTGAGAAGACTTGCAACAACCTAGAGCGAGGAGTGCTCAATTGGTTCCAGAGGAGAGAACCAGAAGGATGCCAAAAGACTAAGCTCAGAGGAGAAAGCTTAGTGAGGTATCATGTAGCAGAGGAAGATTTTTACTGCAGAGGTTGGTTGCAGCACACAGAAGATCATGAAGGCAGTTCCACTGAGAAGTGGGTAGAATTGCTAAGGATAAGGAGAAGCATATGACCAGGAGGTCATAAATGTTTGTGCCTTGGGACTCTGATGCAGGAGCATCTGACACTCTTAATCAAATGAGGAATCCAAAGCAGAGCAAGGAGGACGTGGACCATCGGAGCAAAAAATGGGACAAATTCTGTTTAAAATTGAGCTAATTTGATGGAACAGATAAAGTCTCTAGAAGACTTATTTAATGTAATATGTCATATGTATGCATATAGAGAGATTAGTTGAGAGATTTGAGGAAAGGATGTGATCGGATCCTTCATAGTGATCCGATCCAATGTTTCCTTATATATATATATATATATATGATGAACCTGCGTGTTCAAGGGGGAGAGACAGTCAATGTTAGATAGAAAATTGTAAGCCGAGTGAGCAAAATGTAATCGATAGGGAACTTGTTCCTAAGGCTAAAATGCCTTAGATTTGTAACTATGGCGTGTATAATATGAAGTGTGTTTCAGTGTTGATTTTATGCGTCTGTATATTGTTTCATAAATAATATGAATGTGCTAGTGTTGCGGTTTTAATCGACCATCAATCATTGTAAGGATCGATGGCGATCAAATGTTAAGCGAGTTATTATTGTATGGTGTGAGGTGAGATTAGAGATGGCAGAGCGAAACTGGATTAAAGCGTAGAACGCATCAAATGGTGGATGAATGAGAGAATGCACAGGATCCGTTGGATCTCAGAGATCAATAGTCCAGATCAAAATAAGGAGGAAACGGAAGGAACCATCAGAACCGTCCGATGGAAGAAATCGACGGTCATCGCATGGTGAAAGAGCGCGGAGGATAATCAGCAAAGAGCGGGTTTTAAACAGTGAAAATGGTATTTTGGGCAGCCTCAAAACCATAAGTGGTATTTAAGGGTGAGCGCCCGATTCCACTTATCGAGCGACACGTAGCAACGAGGAGGAGAGAGGAAACCGCTTTTTGGGTGGTTAATCCTTGTGCTTGTTGTCTACCCGAAATCTTCGTGAACCGTCAGATCCATTGAGTGTAGATCAACAGTGGAGGATCAAAGGACTGTTTGAAACTTTGGAGTTAATATTGACCGTTGGATCGGAGGATACAATGGAGAGCGGAGATCGGGCCGATTGGAGATCGAAGAAAGGAAGGAGCGCACTGCAGAGATGTCTTTGATGTGTTGACCCAATGATTTATGGTTGCGGGTGGTTAAATATTTGAAGTTCGGCTTATATGTTTCAGAGTGGGTTTTCCTTTGTATTGTGTTAAAATGATGTGGTCCTGGTAGTTAAAGAAAAATCCGAATAAGTGTATGGTTCCGACTTTAAAGCCAAAGTGCTATTTAAACGCTTCCGATAGGTTTGTGGGCCATAACCCATAGGCCTCAGGATCAAAACTTATAAAGAAAGGGGAATTTGCCTTACCCCCAAATTCTCCTGCATCAGAATTTATGGAGGCAAAGTCGCCTGATCAGAGAACGACCATTGCACCTCTGTCTTGAATTTGAGAATGTTCGATTTCACGAGGCATAATATTTTATCCCTCTCTCTAACTACGAGAACGAAGGGAATTTTCTTAGGTTCTACCCAAGGTAGAGGTAGTGTGTTGTTTTCGGTTTCGATCCCTTCTCAAGTACTGCGAGAGATGCAAATATCATCATAGGAAGCTCTTCGAAGGTGTTGGGAGGAGATGAAGAGGCTCGGATGGTGAGATATGTAATGGTGTGGAGAGGAACGGTAATAAATATGGAAGAACGACATATCGAAACCCGGTGAGATATGTAATGGTGTGGAGAGGAACGGTAATAAATCTGGAAGAAGCATATATCGAAACCCCAAAACCGACGCAGTCTGAAGAATGAAGGAATGGTGGCAGGTTGAAATAATTTGCACTTCATTATGGGTTCACAAATGTTTGTCAGGATGATGGTCAGCCAAAATTCTGCAAAATGTGGCAAAATATAATTCGATTGAAGGGCGAAAATGAATCTCTAGGATTGGTGGGGCAAACAGTGTTTGCTCATCCAACCTCGTAAAGAAAACGCCTTTTGGCGTTAACATCCACAAAACATGGAATTTTACCATTGAAGGATGGACCACTAGTCATTTCGATTTACCGAGGTTTTAGTGAATAAAGATAATAAATTAGCGTTGTAGTCATAGATAAAGTTCAAAGTTCCATGTAACTCCCCCAGTACAACCCACATTACAATTGATTATTCAAACAAAAAAACCAGTTCAAATGGAAACAGAGGGAAGTGGGGCTAAACAGAGGGAAGTGGGGCTATTATTATCTCAAACTGAAAATAACACATTTCATAAATTAGTTTTTAATAAATTAAAGAGACGAGTATATTTATAAAATTGAAAAATGATTGGTAAATTTTTCATTTTGCTTATTAGATTATATATTAAAATATTAGATAAAAATCGAATATATTACCTAAATGCCTCTCCAGGTGAGATACCTGGAGAGGGCCCAAGCACTACACACAATACATACTCAATCAAGAGAACAACCTAGTACATATAGGCTTTCACACAATCAGGGCGGTTTCAACCACTCCCTAGATAGTAGGATATGAGATCTAAGGTTAGAGTCTCAATCCTATCATCATCATAACAGTAATCTAATTTTAGCTTTCTCCATTAATTCCAACACTCCTGCTTAATGGAGAAAGAGTACTGAACAATAACATATGCCTGCTGGTCTAGTCTCAGCTAGGCTTACAATTAAAACATGAAACAACTTGGTAACAAAGGTTTTCATTTTTGTCTTCTTGTAGCAGAGCCCATACTTGTTCATCTTGAGTTGAGGCTTCATATTTGCTTTCCTCGCCGTGAGGTAGTGGTATCTCTTCACCTCATTTCTTCCCTAGTGATGGAGAGCTTGAATTCTTATTCTCGCCCTTCTCAAGATTATGATAGCCTGGATAGGAGAATTTTTCCTCTCACTATTCCCAGTGTCATCCATCTCAAAGTATTCTTCATCATTCATTGATGTAACATCTGCACACACAAAAATATTAATGAGATTATCACAATTTAAATTTAAATTCTCTCCAGCTTTGTCTTCTTCTGCCACGTCTTTGCAATCAGCTTCATGTGGCTCGTCCAATTGATCTTCAGCACTTTGTTCCTCTTCACACCCTTCTTGAAGATCAACTCATGAATCTTGCACAACACACTGTGCCTCTTGATTCTCGTGGTCATCAACAGAACCACATTTTTCTGAAATTTCTTTTGACTTGAACATATTGCCCATGCCAATGCTTCCAAATGCCCACATGAGAAAATCATCATCATCAGAATAAAAAATATAGACATGCTGTTAAAGTCCAACTTATCTCGCTTCGAGATTTCTTTTCAGCTCCACACTGTCCTCGAGCTCCAACAACCCCGTTACAACGCAGGCGAGAAACTTCTCCCTTTGGCAGCTCTTCAACTGTAGAACCTTGTAGACTGTGGCTTCTGCGCCACGTAGGTCTTAGTGCCTTCAGCTCTAGCGACGAGCAACTAAACGACCTCTCACAAGCTGGAAATGTTCTTAATATCTAATTCTGATGCACATATTTCTGAATATGGGTTCAAATTAGCAAAAAAAAAAATCGCATTTTCTGTGGCATATAATAATTTATAAGAAAATTTACCCAATTGGTTTTTTGGGATCTCCACAACCTGCAACTTCTAGGATTCTCAAACAATAAAATTCTGAGAACAAATCTGCTACAAGAGAAACATTGCCACATGGATGAGCAAGCTACCACTGAAAACATAAACCAACGTTCTGCAATCAACCGCCCTCCTCCGATCCTGCAGTGATTTTCACTCTTTTACGCTGCACCTAGAGGCAGATCTACCGATTCACGACACCACGAATCTACAATGATCAAAGGCACCAATAATTGTGTCCACGTGGCACCACCAATTCATGACCAACGGAGTGCTAGCCTCAGACTGTTCGGCCTCAATCAAGATAAAACCTTCTCGGCCTCACACCTGCCACCCATATGCCCATTCCACTTGCGTGAATTTGAAGTGAATGTGGTATTGGACCAAAAAATTGAATTAGGAGTTCTGTCCAACACCTAACGCCAAATAACTCTTTCTTGGAGGAAATATGACAAGTCAACGCCTTGTTTGCAAAGGACGTCAGCTTTGCCATAAAGCGTGATAATTATATGGCTTTTCACTAAGTCGTAGAACCTCGACCCTCGCCGTTGATAAGTATGACCTATCGGCCTTTCAACTTTCAATAAGAAGGCCCTTTCCCGATCCACGGTGCTTATGCAGTTGGTCTTCAAACCCTTGTGTAATGTATGGTTGTGACCATTTCCTGCAAGAAATGTGTGTATGGCCTTATGACCTTAAATAATGCAATAACGAATGTCTTCCGAGATTTACACAAATTCGCTACTCCAATCACCTCCGATCAAATCGCAGGTACAGTGAACTCCATAGATTTGCTTTTCAGAGAAAAAAAATAAACTAACGCGACCACTCTGGTTGCCAAGCAATCATGTGGAAAAAAAATGAGCGCCAACAGGTTTCAGTAGCCAGCAAACAGACAGTGCGTCAGACACATCCAAATAACATAAAAATTTAACCAATCTTTGCAGATCAGAAGTAAAAGACGGATCAAAAGCTCCGTGCAGGTTTATTTCTCCACATGCTCCCCACAGATCTGGTCTTCAATCACCGGCAATAGCACAGTCACTGCCTTCCTCGAACACGCAACCTTGTTTTCTATTTGCACAGTCGACGCTTTTATACACCACGGTTTCGTGAAGATATGCGCGACTGTACACTTCACATTTGCGACGACCGACAAAATAAAAACTGCGCGTAGTTCCACGGTGGGATCGATGCATTTAGCCCTCCAATCCAAGCGACGATTTCGCCTCATTTGTTTAGAATTTTTTGGCGAAATCACATAAATTGATCATTTGTCGACGCGTTTCGAACCAACCAGTGTGGTTCATCGTCAGGACAAGTTGAAGATACATATCCAGTATAGCGTGTTAAATAGTCTAAGCAGAGACTTCAACGGCTAGAACGACTAACGGCTATTTTTCAACTTAAGACCCCAGAAGTCTAAGAAGTCTAAATTCTTTGATGATTTCGCCTCAGTCGCGCTCTCCACGCTCTCCACTCGGCTTACAGGATCGAAAACCCTAAAGCTCTGATACCAAGATAAAAATCGAATATATTATCTAAATGCCTCTCCAGGTGAGATACCTGGAGAGTGCCCAAGCACTACACACAATACATACACAATCAGGTGAACAACCTAGTACATATAAGCTTTCACACAATCAGGGTGGTTTCAACCACTCCCTAGATAGTAGGATATGAGATCTAAGATTAGAGTCTCAATATATTTAACCAAATGACTCTCCACGTGAGATACTTGGAGAGTGTACAAACACTCATACACACACTCGCTATACAATCAATCAGGAGAACCTAGTACATATAAGCTCTCACACAATCAGTGTGGTTTCAACCACTCCCTAGATAGTAGGATATGAGATCTAAGATTAGAGTCTCAATCTTATCATCATCATAACAATAATCTAAGTTTAGCTTTCTCCATTAAATCCAACAATATTGCCTTGACTTGAAATTCAACTACTCATTCTATTGAAAATAGAAATTGAACTCTAATATAAATCACACTTTAGCGTAACTAAAACACAAATATAGTGTTAAGAAGAGTTTTTTGGTAGAGGATTTTTATAATTAAAATATTATTTCTCATAAACTAGTGGTTATATGATATTTTGTTCTCTACATCACACTCTATTTAAGCCTGTGCCATGAGTTGCATTTTCTTCTATTAACCCTGTGCCATAATCTACATCTTCCTTTAGTCTTGATGATGAACCACACTCGCTAATTTTAAACAGTTTTGACCTATATAATTTTATATAAGAAAAAACTCTTTTTAATGTAATATAAATCAGAAAATCCTGAATCTAGAAACAAATATAGCCTAAATAAAACACAAATAAATTACATAATGGAGGTTCCCATATACACCGCGTGTCGGCGTAATTGAAAAGCAAGTTCTAAAAAAGGAGAAATATATTTTACTCGCATATCTAGAAGGTCATCCACATTTTAACACATTTGTCCTCCTCACTCGCATTAACAACTTTTTCTAAAGAGGCGTGGGAAATTAAAACGCATAGTAGACTACAAAATATATACTTTTTGATCCTCACTATATCTAGAAGTTCATTCTCATTTCAATAACATATTTATCTCCTCGATAACATTGATAACCTAAGCCTTGTTAAAGAGGCATAGAGACTTTAAACGTAAACCAGTAAATTATATAGATATTTGCTTATTTACTTCTAAAAAAAATATTATAAATTTTATTATTTTTAAATGTCATAAAGTTACTGTTTATATGTTTTTTTGGAACTTTCTATTAATTATCTTTAGCATATATATGTTTAGAACTTTCTATGAATTTT